>APFE030796156.1:2016-32666 GCA_000404065.3 Pinus taeda | reverse complement strand
TCTGCCCAAACCATTTCTAGGTATTGGAGATCTCATGTGCTTTAGCCTCTCCACCAATTTTTGTGGCTAGAGCACATCTGATGCTACCCCAAATCAACTACTTCTGCGGTGCCCCTACGTGGGCCCTACATCAGCCTCTAGAGCCCTGCATAAGCTCAGTTGGGAATTGACTTTCCCTTAGAAGCCTTTTCCAACCCTCCCAGCTTAGAAACGTCAACCTCCTCAGCAAACTCGGACTTCTGCGCTAGAGGCCTCTGTGCTGCTCTGTGTGGGGCTTGTGTGAGCCCTTCCTAGCTTTGCGTCACACTCTCTGCCCTATGTGTTGCCTCCTCTATGTGTCTCTCTACCTATCTACTGAGTATTCTTGGCTCCGGAGAAGATCCTCTAGCCAAAACTCCCTCTGCCCTCTCTACGTGATCACTACAAATCACTGCGCTGCCTCTAGCTTCAGCAATTCGATCTGATTGATCAACTCTCTGTGTGTCTTCCAAATGACCCTCAAGCCTCCTTAAATAATCTTGTCGTTGACATTCAAACACTATAACTTAGAATATCCTCATAGGTGATCATTGAGAAGCCTCCCTTGTGGTGAAATTCCACTAAACAGCAGGAAGAAGATTGCTGAGGTGACAATGGCATTCTCCCTCATTGTTGCAACAGGGTATGGTCCTTGCCTTTTGAGTCCTCTCACAAGGCTTGCTAGATTTTGAGGTCTCCTATATTGTGGCTTTTCATTTTGATTGTTCACCAAGACTATAAGGAGAAATCAAAATTGCTGCCATGTAGCTTGAGGGGGCATCACGTACAATTTGTATTGGTGGTTGAAGCCCTCGATGATAATGTGTACATATAACTAGGATGCATTTAAAGACAACTTCTTTGAAAGATTGTAGGATGTTAAGAAAAATAGTTTTTTGCCAAGCTTACTTGATTACAACAAAAGGGTGATGTTGATGGGGTATATGCATAAACAGAAAACACTTGCAACATGAGTACATAGGTTATGGCAAGGTTAGTGCCTTGTTGTTAGGTTTGTGTTATATTATTTGCACGATTAGTCCCATTACTATATATTGCACAAGGAGCAACGGGGGCCTGTTGGGCTCCCCTTCCCCTGGGGTTTGGGGGTATAACCCCCAAAAAAGAATTGAGTTGGTTTTGGTCTATTTTTGGCTTGTTTTTTTGGTGATTTTCAGCCAGTAGTTTTTTGGTCCATTGTAATGTAATTCCCATTAAGGAATCTAATTGGGGTTAATAGTTTAGGGTTTTGGATGTTGCATGTTTTTATATATTGTATTGTAAATGATGAAGTTATTACCATGAGAGTCAGAGGTGCAGCGCTAAACATTTGTTAGTTTTCCCAGTTAAGTGTTTCTAGGGTAAATCTCTGAGTATTATCTGCTATTGGTATTGTTTAGTTTTCTGTTTTTAAAGAATCTGTGTATACCTTGCTTTACTTTAAACTTTTAAAGGTTTAAAACTTACACCTCAATAATATGTTTTTGGATTACAATTGTATATGAAGTATTAGAGCCATGGATAAAGTCAAACAAAAGGCAAGAATTGTAGGAAATTAAGCTCATCAATTCATGCCAAACTTATGACATAAAGCATTATAGTAAAAAACAATCCTTTCAACTAGGAGCAACCAAAAATCAAGATATATTCCACCACAACGACATTAAGAAAATAAGCAGTGAGTCGGAAGCCTCAAGGAGAAAATATGGTAAATGTACAAGATGCAGTGGGAAATGGAGATGTGCACTTATGACATAAAGCATTATAGTAAAAAAACAATCCTTTCAACTGGGAGCAACCAAAAATCAAGATATATTCCACCACAACGACATTAAGAAAATAAGCAGTGAGAGTCGGAAGCATCAGGGAGAAAATAAGGTAAATGTACAAGATGCGGTGGGAAATGGAGTTGAGCACATCAGTGCAAAGAGGAAAACCCCAAAACATTATGAAACCATAACTTATTGCACCAAGAGGCACTTTCTACAGCCAAGTATGAGGGAGATGTGTAATTTCTTCCATGCTCAACATGGAGTTGACATGTGATTTAAAAATGTTAATAAAAAATTTCAATGTCGATAATAATGAAATATTTCCTTACCCACCTTTGGTAAAAAAAAATTATATCAACTTTATATATGGTAGTTGAAAGTAAAAAATTTAATGTTCTTTTGATAGGTGCTTTCTACATTCTAATCTGAGGAGAAATGTGTCGGTGTCGGCTTCTTTAAAAATTAGGGATCTAGGTTTATTTATTCCCAGGTCGATTGACTCTTCTCTCAATAAGCTTTCATTCATATTCTATTAGTCCTGATGATGGAATCTCTTTGGGGTTTGAAACGTCGACAGAATGAACACAAAACTGTGGATAATCCGGATCATACCACTGCAATGTGTAATTCCTTCAATGCTTAACATGGAGTTGATATGTCACATCAAAAAAATTATTTTAATGTCAGCCATAAATAAAATATTCCATTTGCTATAAGTTAAATATAAAAAGTAATTGAAAGAAAAAAATTTCTTATGGTTAAAGCATTTCAATGCTCTGTTGTTCAATATGAGGGAGATCTGTAATTTCTTCCATGCTCACATCTAGTTGAAGCATAGTTTCCATATTTATTGCATTTAGCCTAAGTATTTCCCAGCTATAATACAACTGCCGTGATCATATTTTGACTTGTACTATGACCATGCATGTCTATGAATTGCATATAAAGAATTGAACAATTTCTTTAAAATTAGTAGTAAATATTTGGATGAGAAACAAATATGAAGAGTTAAATTGACTTTTTTTGCATTGACCAAGATATTGAAGTTTGTGGTTGCAGTGGCAAGCATTAGGAATCGTGAAGATGTCTTTCTACACAAGCTCAGCAAAGATAATAGGGACAGAATCATGGAACAAGTATCTTCCCAATTGTCTTCTTTTTGTCGAAAATAATTGTGTAATCATGATATTATATTTTATGCAAGAAAGGTGAAACTTTCCTATCTAATTTTATGCTGGAGATTCCATTTTAAGGGGTTTCTTTTGACCACATTCATAATGGAAGAGTTTGCTATCGCTTCAATATACATTAGGATAAAGACACCTATTTGCACATTATTTTTATTATGTGGCACTGCAATTAGAAATGTGAATGAAATGTGCTCTACTTGTACCGAGGAATCTGGATGACCTTCCATCTTGACATATCACATTACTTGCAATTACTATGGTTGCTTTTTTGGGTGGGACACTTACAACTTTATTAGCATCTTTCAATACTACAACCTATTGGGGTACTTTGTCAGATAGGTATATGAAGAGGAGAGCTTTCCTATAGAAGAAGACAACATACAATTCATCCTCACTCAGTTAAAATTACATAAAACAATATGAATGACATCTAGTATAATGGGAGATTATTATTATGATTAGATGTGGTAGCACCCACGAGCCCTCTTTGCTTGGTTTCCAGATCTCCAACTGTCTGCACACTCTATGATCCTGTTTTGGTAATATTATTGCCTTCTGAGTACAAGCCTCCTTTTTACTTTGCTTACAGTACGTTAATTCTCACCTATCATTTATAAAACTTCATTCTTTTTCAAATAATCAACTTGATTCTCATGACAGTGTACAGAGAAGCAATTTTCCTTCTTACTGATTGAATTCGTCATTGGCATGTATAGGTTCAGGTATGCTTTGACTGGTACAAAATTCAGAAAAATAATGTATAGGTTCAGGTATGCTTTGACTGGTACAAAATTCAGAAAAATAAAAATACACTACTGTTCTTTTTTTTAAATGCCAAGAAAATTGATAGGAATACTATATAATACATTCCACCGACTGTTCATGGGATTTAAATTAATTGTATGCTTTGTAGCTCGAGTATATTTTTCATTTCTATATTCTACAAAAGCTCAAGCAATTCTTGATAGCATGTTTTTCAAAACAACTAAGCTTGTTATTTACCAGTGAAAAAGAATAATGCTTGAAATTTTCAAGAATTGAAACTAAAAGGAGAAGACATGGTCTCTCTGGTTTTGTAGCTGTAGAAGTAAGTTAATAATTTAATATTTTAGACTAAAAGAAGGAAAACCTGCATGCTTTCAAGTTGTTGGAAACTTGATTATACTGAAGGGGTGGGAGGGGGAGTGAATCAATATAGTGCATTCATAGTTATCAATTTTCTGTTATAAGTAGAGCTTCAGCGTAAATCACATAAGAAAGATTACTGCCAACGCGTTTCGAACCAACATGTGTGGTTCATCATCAGGACAAGTTGAAAATGCAGATCTAGCTCAGCGTTTAAATAGTCCAAGCAGAGACTCCAACGGCTAAATTATTCCAACGGCTACTTTATCATTCAAGACCCCAGTCAAACCTTACCCTACGTAAATTTAATATTAAAATGTTATTATATTCATTTATTTAATTTCAAATATTACCCCTATGAAAATATCATGCTTTCAAGTTGTTGGAAACTTGATTATACTGTATGGAGTCTCTGCTTGGACTATTTAAACGCTGAGCTAGATCTGCATTTTCAACTTGTCCTGATGATGAACCACACATGTTGGTTCGAAACGCGTTGGCAGTAATCTTTCTTATGTGATTTACGCTGAAGCTCTACTTATAACTATGACTAATCACAGAAGTCTCAATTCTACAATTTTCTGTTATTTTTCTTTTTAGTATTTATCTGACCTTGAGTAGCATTACATCATATAAATAACATTCAACTACAACATGAGAATCAACACACAAAAGCAACCGATGTGGACACCATATAAGTGGAAACCCATAAAAGGAATAAACCACGATTTTTTGTTGTTGTTGTGATGTAAATACAAGCTCCTACTTCCTCTATTACATCAACTTTTGGACACTCCAATCTCTGCTATTTTGCAAGCTACAACTTGCTGGAAAGCTCCTACTCCCTCTTTTATATTAATTTTTTGTAGTTTTCCACCTAGAAGAGGCTATTACCTCGAATTTATTTCTGTAAGCTACTACTTGCTAGGAATCTCCTACTTCCTTTTGAACAGGCTCTAATTTTCTCATTTTTAGGCTACTACCTGAAAGGAGACAACAATCCCTTGGTACATGAAAATTTTATCGTGCTGGCTTACCTGGTCTTTATCCCTACATACCTCCATCTTTTTGTCTCTATCTTCTCTTCCTCAATTTTGCTTCACATCTTCCCTCTTCTTCTCTCTGTGTCAGGTAACTCACAACTACTCTTTAAACTTACAAGCTAACCATCCATTCTATCATCCAAAAGCACATATTTTTATATACAAACTTTGTTGTCTGTTTGTATTCCAATGTAGGAATCTGAAATAAAAAGCTTGCCTCTTTGTATTCCACATATTCATTTCATATTTTTTTTTTTGAATATCAAAGCAAAATTAATAGTCCACCATATTTTATTTAAAAAAGACATGTCAGCGAACTGTAATCATTGCATAAGCCAAAATAATGCCAAGACCATGTAACTTAAATCAGACCACTATAATTAGCCTTTAAAAGACCTCTGTAATAAACTTTAATCAACCTTACACATACAATGAACAAATCAACCTTACACATCACAACATCTACCAACAATAGTGGCCATACCTCTGACAAATAATACATACTCAACAAAATACAGCTAATTCAACAATACATCAGCAATCTCTGGGACATACATTAACAACCTCTACAACATACCTTG
Organism: Pinus taeda; assembly: GCA_000404065.3. Classification (NCBI taxonomy): domain Eukaryota; kingdom Viridiplantae; phylum Streptophyta; class Pinopsida; order Pinales; family Pinaceae; genus Pinus; species Pinus taeda. The sequence goes on along the minus strand of APFE030796156.1, from coordinate 26,937 downwards.
CTTCTCAACAATATATCAACAACCTTAACATCACAACATATGCAAGGATTCACATCACAACTTCATGGTATCTGCACTCGAAGCAAGCATACCTCTGAGCATTAGACTTACTCACAACTTTACATAGGGGTATTGACAACAGTAGAAACACAACAGTAGACCATATTCAACTGTGAGCAAGCACTTGAAGCAAACATACCTTTGAGCATCAGACTTACTCACAACTTTACATAGGGGTATTGACAACAATACAAACACAACATCAGACCATATTCAACTGTAGCTTATATCAACATAGGAAACCTTCAGCAAGCATACCTTCAACACCCTTTTTTATCAATGACAACTTTGCCAACAATCTCCCCCTTTGGCATTGATGGAAACACATTGGTCCTCCCCCTTTTGTCCCGAGAAACATTTCTCCTCATTGCTCCTAACCTCTGCTTACCTCCCCCTTTGATCTCAATGGAATGGGATTTTGTGGACAATGAAAATCAGCAAGGACACTCCAGTGTTTGCATAAATAGGGGAACCTATTGTTGTATCATTATATGAACATTGAACATTCATGGCACAATATTTATAATCACGACCACAATAATGTTAGGGAACAAATCCATGGCTGGGATTGCAAGATTCAGACTCCTTGGAAAACTCCATGATTCCAACTATGACAACATTGTGATTACCCATAAATATGGCACCATTGGATGAGTCTTTGCATGTTGATAAAACCTTGTTTCTGCATGTACCACACCAATTTTCAGAGAAGCTCCAATATTTTGATTTGTAAAAGACAATCTATGAAAAGAATCCAGTTACAATCTTTCTTACAATCCTTTGTTTAGCATCTTGTTGCAATGAGATTATGCATGCCAATGACACTCCGAATAAGAGAGGATAGATGACCAACATTATGTCATTTATTTTCTCTGCAAAAACCTTTACTAACTCATTAACATTCAAGTTGGGAAATGGTTTGAATACATCCTGAAAATGCTACAAAATTTCATGGTTAAGTGAAAGCCATCAATCAATTACTAGATCCAAAAGGCTATGAATATCTTTCAGCTGAGCCTTGATGCCCTTCGAAGCTACTAATTTCTCACACGATTTACAACAATACATCAACACATTAGATACCTTAGGAACTGCTACCCACCACCAGTGGATGACCCCATAGAAGAAGTTTTCTCCTAGATTTGTCTTTTGTTGGCAGCCAACAACCCCTGACAACCACCATAGTAGCCGATACATTGTGCCAGTCAATCTTCGCTCCTTGAGCCAGTCTTATGTGTTTGAAAATCAAAGGTAAATTAGATTTTCTTACTTGGTAATTACTTGTGAGTTTTAATCTTCTTTCTTTTGTTATTTATTGTTTCTTCTTCATCAAACAATTACACAAACAATTCTTCCAAGATCATAATGACGTAAGAGACATAGAGATTTAGGCTTTCAAGCCAGGGAAAAACCCCTCAAAAGGGGAAAACCCAGCAATATTCTTATTGAATCAAGTCAAAATGAGATATCCAAAATCAAAGACAAGACAAGTTTGCCACCAATTGACCAAGTTGAAACTTCCTTCAAGTAACCTTTAGTAGTCCAAGTCAACACCTTCAAGTCACTCCGAATAATTAGAGTCAATGCAAGTCAATTATGTTTTCAAACTGTTCAATAAGATATTTCAGATCTGTGATTAGGAAGCCGAAAAGATCAGAGTGTAACAACTTCAAGATTTCAAATCTGTGATTAGGAGGCAAAAAAATCAGACTATGACAACTTTAGAAGTTCTGCTCCTTGTCACATAAAATGTGAATTTCTTCAGATTAAGGTTCGGTCAGTCTTTTGGAGTATCCTTCAGTTCTTAATTCTTCTCTTTTGATCTTTTCTTCTCCTTTGCTTAGCTTCAGATTACTCCTCTTCTTCGCTGGATTGATTGTCTCTGGAAAAGGTCAAACTAGATGTGTGTGTATATATATACATATATATATATATATATATATATATATACACCTGTTAAAAGGCAGACTAGATGTCTATTAGAGGGTTGAGGCCGACTTGGTCAATCCTTGTGGACTTAAGACTTCAACAAGGAAAAAATATTTTCTTTATTTTACAAATGTCCAATTAGGATGTGACATAAATAAAATTTTTCTTTGAGTCTTATTGAGCATGAAGAACACGCTTGATAAAAAATAAAATGATAATAAATACACAAATAATTATTTTTCATTATGAAGACCGACACTAGTTACATTTTCCAACAACATGACCCCTTTCCCATCTATCGAGAGCGTATGTTTGAAGGTGGGCCATCCAATCCTAAAGGTATGTCTTTCATTGTGCAATTGAGAGCTTATGCTTGTTTTTCCTTGGGCACATTGAGTATGGATTATTGGGGGACTTGGAAGGAGGAAGGGATTTGAATGTAGTCTTGTTCTGTCACTTTAAATGGGGGGTTAATCTTCAACCCTAGTCCTGTGGGATCTCCCCTATTGGCTTATAGCTTTAGGATGATCATTACATGAGAAACCTCAATTTTGATAGCACTGTCTTGTTTTCTCATTTCACATTTTTCACTTCCTTCCCCACATTACATGCCTTTCATCATTTTCCCTCTCTGGGCCCACATGACCACTAAGTCCACAAGGCTTTGGCCTCACCCCCTCCCTCAGTCAACATGTTTGGGTTAGGTCTAGAACATTGCCTCGAAGGTTGATGCAGCTAAAAAAAAAAGATTAAAAGCATATCATGGCTTTTTACAAAAATAAATAATACCACAAAATGCAAAAGATGGCCAAGACAATATAAATAGCACATGGGCAGAAGCCAAAAATCAGCTCTAGCCCTTATCATTATGGACATCACCTTGGTTCTTAGGGCCCCTATAAGTGCCCCCTGCATCATTAAGGAACCCATGTATGTTCCAACCCCTAGTGGTTAATAAATTGCCTCATCGTAAGGGGGTAATCACTGCTTATATCATACACAACATGCTCTCATCTCTTGGAGCCCCAAGCAGTATAATAAAAGAAAAATCAAGAAAAATAAAAAGGCAATTGAAGAAGAGTGGAAAAACAAAAGTTGGGGTAACTCATGTACCACAATTTCTCCCTCTTACATCCATACACTAAAATATGTGGACATTTCTCATCATTACCAACCTTGAACCCATGCATTTGGCCTTGAGGCCCTTGTGTCCCTATCCACCTCATCATTATTCACATGAACCCTATCACCCGAAGAATGTATCTTGGACATGCCTTTCCCTTTAGGGGCTGGGAACACCTAATAGGGTTGTTTATTAGCCACTCCTACCTAGGGAAGTAATACTATTACATGCTCAAAGCTCCAAATTTGGAAGAGAAACCCATTATAAAGTCTCATTTTTTCCCTTAACTAATAAGCTTGGTTCACTTAGATGCACTAATGAATTATTATACCTGATGGTGAGGAGACACATTGGATCTTATATATAATTGGCAGGTGGTTTCATTATGGGTTGGACAACTTAACTAGAGCCAAAGCCCACCAAAGGATCATATTGACAATTGTAGGGGATGTGTTGAGATCCATGGGTTTCCAACATGTGACAAAGCATTATTTCATCTCATGGGCACCCTCAGCACCATCGAATCTTGTTCATTGCCCCACATTATTCATGAGATGATGCTCTTGGACCAATACCAATTGACTTAGTAGTGTACACATGTTTTGGCAACTAATTTGAGACCCAGATCAAGTTTGTCTCACTCTTGAGACATGGGAGGGCATGCACCATCTTCAAGGCCCTCATTTGGAATAGTCTACATGCTTATCTTTCATCAGGAGACCCATTAGACCAGTACTTGTGCCCTAGAGCCACTTTGGAGCACCACATGTGATTTACATAGAGATTAAGGGGCTACCCTTTTGTCCATCATTCATGGAGCCCTCTCTTTCATCATGGTACCTGAAGAACTCAACGAATGTTAAAATTTGGGTACCACAGGACAAGTGGTTCCCTAACGCTTTGATCTTTGGCCTAGGGAAAAGTGTCCAAATTTATTTGTACTTTTATCCTAAAGTGACTTTATAAGTGGTAAAGTCAATTTAATTTAAAAGTGACTTTATAAGTGTTAAAGTTACATTCTTATTTAAAAGTGACTTTATAAGTGGTGAAGTTACATTGTAATTTAAAGTGACTTTGTTAAAGTCAATGAAGAATTAGAAAGTGAAAAATTGATTATGGAAATAAAAGGCTAAGTGGGTCTTTATTTAAGTGGGTGAGTGAAAAAATAGAAAGTGAAAATTAAATGCACATTTATTCTTATCCCTAGATCTAAATGAATCCCAGTGATTAGATCTTAGGGTAACCCAAAATGTTATTTAGAGAATAAAAGGAGAAGAGAAGAGGAAAAGATCAATTCATTCTTTTATGAGCATTTGAGAGAAAGAGAAGAGAGAGAAAGAAGAAAATTTCTGAGCAATGAGAAAGTGAAGGAGAGCAGCAAGAAGACATTTCAACAAATCTGGGCAACAACATTTATTGGCATGCAACCGAAGGCAAAATCATACAACAAGAAAAATGCATAGATATTGAGGAAGAGGGACAACAGCAAGGGCATGAATTTCAAAGCAGATTTGGGCACAAATTTCGAGGTAGGCATACTACTGCAATCTGTATGGTCCATATAGGCAAGTTATGGGCACATTTTTCGAGGCAAGCCGTATAGCATTTAAAGTTGTTTTATTGTTGGAAATTTTTTTGTCTTGACTATTTTCTGATCGGCATGATTTTCGAGGCAGAGTTCAAGCACGAAAATCGAGATAAGTTGTAATTTGTGGTTGCTGGAATTTTCACTGTGTATTTCAGTTTCTCTGTAAAAGCATTTTCAGAAATAAAGAAGAGCTCTCAAACTGGTTTTCCCTAAGAGTTGTAGGGGGTTTTTCTCACATTGACCAAAAATCACTGTGTTATTTTCTGTGTGGCTGTCATAATTTTGCTATGTTTTATTTCTGCAATTTTAGCAGTTGTGAAATCTCTAAATTTGTGTTTTCAGAAAAATAGTCATTTCCAGATTTTAGAATTTTTATCATGCTTGGATTTAAAACTAAATGCATTGAGTGATAAGGAAAATTGATAACCAGAGTGGGGGTTGAATTTCTTCATGGTATCAGAGCTTGTTTGGCTGAAAAGTGTAGTTTGGGACAACAAGGTGAAAATTACAGCAAACTGATTTTTACATAGAAAACATAAACTTTTACCACAGATTTGAAAATTCAGTTTGGTAGGATAGTGAAACATGTCTTTGGGTTTGAGAGTTGAAGATAGGTTGGATGGGCAGAACAACTACAATGCATGGAATGAGAGAATCCAGAGCATCTTTGAGGAAACAGAGGTCTGGGGCATTATGGTAAATACCACACAAAACCCAGTAGTAGTACCTGCAGACCCTGTACAGTTGGTAGAGTTTAACAAAAAGAATGCTAAGGCAAAAATATTGATTTTGGAAGGAATCAGAGACCATGTCATTCCCCATGTGAGAGGAAAGACTTATGCACATGAGATGTGGACAACCTTGACCAGTCTTTACTAGAGCTCATATGAAAACAAAAAAATGGTCCTAAAGGAGAAACTGAAGGCCATTAAAATGGCTAATACTGACAGTGCAAAGCATACCTCACAAAGATCACTTCAATGAGAGATGAGTTGGCAGCCGTAGGTGAGATCATTGCACCCACTGAGTTGGTGAGGATTGCTTTGAATGGTCTTCCCAAGACTTGAGAGAATTTTGTGGATGGTATTGTTGCACGGGAAAACCTTCCTGATTGGGAGAGGTTGTGGGATGATTGCATTTAGAATGAGATCAACAAGAACCATCTTAGGGCATCCAAACAGGTGGAGGAGGATGACAATGTGGCATTGTTAGCAAGAGGCAAGAAGGGCAGAGCAAAGAAGCAAGCTTCCAACAGTGGAGGCAAAGGTAAAAGCAAGCAACGGAACAAGGAAAATGACTATTCCAAAGTCAAATGTTGGAATTGTCAAAAGTTGGGACACTATGTTGTTGTGTGTCCCGAGAAGAAGAACAAGAAAGGGAAAGACAAACCCATGGCATCTTTTGCAGAGAGATAGAGCTTCTCAGAGAGCTTTGATTGGGAGTTTGGGTTCGTAGCTTGTGAGGCCACTAGTGTAGGATCACCTACCATATAGGTTCAGAGGGAGTGTGCATTCCCCGCTACTAGCAGAGCATCTTCTAGCATTTGGTATGTTGACAGTGGTGCTTCCTGCCACATGATAGGAGTCAGACAATACTTCTCAGAGCTTTCAGAGGGTGATACTGATATGGAGGTAGTACTTGGTGATGATAGCATTGTTAGAGTAGTCAGTGTGGGGACATTGACATTTGATAGGGGACCCAGACCTCCCTTGAAAGTGTCAGATGTTCTATATGTGCCTGGAATGAAGAAGAACCTGATATCCGTCTTAGCACTTGAGGACAGAGGGTATGATGTGTTGTTCAGGAGATGACAGGTCCTTATATATCCTAGGGGAACTCCAGCTTCTTCAGCTAGATAGATTAGTGTGCGTCATGCCAAGGTGTACAAGTTCTCATTCCAACCCCTGATGGCATTGAGTAGTAGCACCCGAGACAAGACTGACAACAGATCTAGCAGTCCAGAGTTGTGTGAGATTTGGCACTGCAAGATGGGGCACATGTATCATGGGGCCTTGAGTACATTGCGGGAGATCACCACTGGTGTGCCAGATTTCAGTTCTGATCACCGTGATGTATGCAAAGGATGTGCTATGGGGAAGTTTTCCAGATCCCCTTTTCCCAGCAGTGACATCAGAGCGACCGAGATCCTTGACTTGATTCATATCAATGTGAGTGGTCGGATGTCTCATGTATCCTTGAGTGACTATGAGTACTATGTTTTATTCATTGATGACCACTCCAAGAAGACCTGGATTTATTTCTTGAAGTCCAAGAGTGAGGTCTTCAAGCCATTTCAAGAGTTCAAAGCTCTTGTGGAGACCAGACAGGTAGGAAGATCAAAGCCCTCATATCGGACAATGGAGGGGAGTATACCCTTGGTGAGTTTGTTGATTTTTGTGCTGAGGCAGGCATTGGGAGGGAGTTCACAGTTCCTTACTACCCCCAGCAGAATGGGGTTGCAAAGAGGAAGAACAAATCCATTGCAGGGGTTGCCAAAACCATGCTTCATGATCAGGAGTTACCTTTAGTTTTGTGGGCAGAGGCCTACAACACTATTGTGTATTTGCAGAATAGGATTCCACATCGTGCCTTGGGGAGTGTGACTCCAAGGAGGCTGTTTTTGGGAAGACGCTGATGTTGGGCACTTCTGTATCTTTGGGTGCCTTACATATTCCTATGTCCCCAAGGAGAACAAGACCAAGATAGAGCCAACTGCAGACAAGGGCATCTTTGTGGGTTATAGCGAGACCTCGAAAGCTTATCAGATTTATATTCCTGCATAGAGGAAAGTGGTTGTCAGGCGAGATGTGAAGTTCAAGGAGGAGAGAGCTTTCAAGAGGTCATGGGAGATACTAGTTAGAGTATCCAGAGTCACTAGACCCTTAGGAGCAGCTGAGTTAGTCACAGGGATCCAGTGGTCAGGAATCAGGAGGTACATCGATTATAGTGTCAGCTCCATTGGTGAGTAGTGGCTCTCAGAGTCAGGTGGGTGGTTCTTCGGGTAGCATGCAGGGCAATCCATAGATCAGTTCATAGGGTAGTCCACTAATGGACGGTTCGCATAGTACTTCAACATCTACAGGCACAGATTCAGGCATGAGGTTAGTTGGCAGGCCTTTAGGAGTTCAGGGATCTTGTAACGACCTATCTCTTAATAAAAATAAATTATATTAATTAATAAAATGATTTAATATATATATATATATATATATATAAGAAATTAAATATAATGTTATAATCTTAATAATATTTTAATAAATCATAAAGTGATATCTTTAATTAAATTTGAAATACTTATATACGTGACCATAACAGTGTGATAAAGGAGGCGAGACATGGAAGGTGTCACCCGCAGATTAAGCGGTAGGCTACTAATGGAAGGGCGACCACCGCCAAGAAACTTGATAAAACCACCGAGCAGAAGGTTACGGAGGGGGACGGAAGGAAGGAAAAGAACAGGGGAAGAAAATCTGAAGGAGGAGGAACATCATCTGAGGAAATTACCCACATGAAGAACTTGAGTTATTCTGAGGTTTTGGGCACGGGGGAACAATCGGCTTCTGTTAAGAAGCTTACTGGATTGCGCAGCCAGGTTCTGCTCAGTGTGGCTGGGTGGATTCGGTCATTTGGTAACTGTAGCAGCGCAGCTGGAGGTACCTTCAACGACAGGGACACAACTTATTTAACCGTAGCGGCACAGGTAGGTACCTCATGAGTTTTGTTAATTTCAGGAAATTGTTTACAAGTTCATGATATAAATCCCTTACTGTTGTTTTTACATCTGTTACGGTCTTTACAGATCTGATGATGATGAGGATTCTTTCACTCCGGCGGGAGAAGTATGCTCATGGAAGAGGAAGCCCAAATGGATTCAAGATACCTTGCGCGAGGCCACATCAGTTGTTGGGCCAAAGAGATAGGTTAGAGAGAGTAAATCACCTAAGCGATTATGTAGTTACATGGCATTGGTAACAAGCATGGTTAACTCTAAGCCTTCTAGATATGAGGAGGCAGCTTGCCAGTAGGTCTGGAGAGAGGCCATGATGGAGGAGTATTCTTCTATTATGAAGAACGATATTTGGGAGGTAGTATTGAGGCCTGAAGGTAAATCAGTTGTTACTTCCAGGTAGCTCTACAAGATAAAGCATGCTGCAGATGGCAACATCGAGAAGTTCAAGGCTCGATTTGTGGTGAGAGGGTTCTCACAGGTAGAGGGAGTTGACTATGAGGAGACCTTCGCTCCTGTAGCTCGGTATACATCTATTCGCTCCATTATATCGATTGCAGCAGAGATGGGTTGGAAGATCCACTAGATGGATGTGAAGATCGCATTACTCAATGGCCTCATTCAGGAGGAGGTTTATATTGAGCAGCCACAGGGCTTTGAGGTGCATGGGAAGGAGTCCCACGTATGCAGATTGAAAAAGGCACTCTAGGGCCTGAAGCAAGCTCCTAGAGCTTGGTACTTGAGGATTGTTACATAGTTGCAGCAGTTGGGTTTCACAAAAAGTGAGGCTGATCCGAACCTATACTTCATTGTGGTGGGTGAGGAGCCTCTCGTTCTGGTGTTGTATGTTGATGATTTGATCATCACTGGTGTAGAGAGATCACTGAGAGCTGTAAGAGAGATCTTACTTCAGAGTTTGAGGTGAAGGATATCGGCTTAATGCATTATTTTCTAGGTGTGGAGGTGTGGCAGGAGGAGGGGCATTTCTTCCTGGGACAAGGAATGTACATTGTGGATATTCTTAGCAGATTTCACACGGAGGACTGCAAACCCATGTCTACACCTATGATCACTAACTGGAAGAAGCTTCACGCTTCTGATTCCGAGTTGGTGGATCTTACTCTATACAGACAGTTGATTGGTTGTTTGATGTATTTGTTCAACACTCGACCATATATATGTTTTGCAATTAACACTATGAGTCAGTTCATGTGTGAGCCCAGGAGAGTGCATTGGGTGGCTGCAAAACACATTCTTCATTACTTGCAGGGGACTGTGGATTTTGGTTTGGATTATAGACAGGGTGATGGAGTGAGACTAGCAGGGTACACGGATTCAGATTGGGTAGGTTGTGCTTCAGATAGGAAGAGTACTTTCGGGTGCTGTTTGTGTTGGGTTCGGCAATTGTGTCGTGGATCAGCCAGAAACAACAGTCAGTTGCATTGATCTCAACTGAGGCAGAGTATATGGCTGTTAGTTTGGCTAGTTGTGAGGCCATATGCCTTCGCAGGATGTTGTTTGGTCTATTTGGCCAGGCATTGAGACCTTCAGTAATTTACTATGATAATCAGAGTTGCATAAAACTCACGGAGAATCCATTTTTTCATGATAGGTCAAAGCATATTGAGATCAAGTATCACTTCATTAGAGACTATGTCCAAAAGGGAGTTGTCAAGCTTGAGTACATATCCACAAATGAGCAAGTAGCGGACATTTTCACCAAAGCCTTACTATGGAGCAAGCATGTCTACTTCAGAGACAAGATGGGAGTGGTGAGGAACACTTTCCTCGATAAGAGGGAGTGTTAAAATTTGGGTACCAGAGGACAAGTGGTTCCTTAAGGCTTTGATATTTGGCCTAGGGAAAAGTGTCCAATTTATTTGTACTTTTCTCCTAAAGTGACTTTATAAGTGGTAAAGTCAATTTAATTTAAAAGTGACTTTATAAGTGATAAAGTTACAGTCTAATTTAAAGTGGTAAAGTTACATTCTAATTTAAAGGTGATTTTATTAAAGTCAATGAAGAATTAGAAAGTGAAAAAAGTGACTATGGAAATAAAAGGCTAAGTGGGTCTTTGTTTAAGTGGGCGAGTTAAAAAATAAAAAGTGAGAATTAAATGCACATTTAGTCTCATCCCTAGATCTAAATGAATCTTAGCCATTAGATCTTAGGGTAACCCAAAAGGTTATTTAAAGAATCAAAGGAGAAGAGAAGAGGAAAAGATCAATTCATTCTTTCATGAGCATTTGAGAGAAAGAGAAGAGAGAGCAAGAAGAAAATTTCTGAGCAGTGAGGAAGTGAAGGAGAGCAGCAAGAAGACATTTCAACAAATATGGGTAGCAGCATTTATTGGCACGCATCCCAAGGAAAAATTGTACAACAAGAGAAAGACATAGATATCGAGGAAGAGGGACAACAAAGAAATCGAGGAAAAGGGACAACAACAAGGGCACAAATTTTGAGGCAGATTTGGGCACAAATTTCAAGGTAGACATACTACTGAAATCTGTACGGTCCGTACAACAAGTTCTAGGCACATTTTTCGAGGAAAGCCGTATAACATTTAATGCTGGATTTTTTTTTGTTTTGGTTGTTTGCTGATTGGCATGATTTTCTAGGCATAGTTCAAGCACGAAAATCTAGATAAGTTGTAATTTGTGGTTGCTGGAATTTTTACTGTATATTTCAGTTTCTCTGTAAAAGCATTTTCAAAAATAAAGAAGAGCTCTCAAACTGGTTTTCCCCAAGAGTTATAGGGGGTTTTTCCAGGGTCACATTGACAAAAAATCATTGTGTTATTTTCTGTGTGTGGCTGTTGTTGTGTTTTATTTTTGCAATTTCAGCGGTTGTGAAATCTCAGAGGCAAAATGGCATTTTTGGGACATTTATTTATGAAAATAATGGAAATTAGGAGAAAAGGAAGGTGAAAGGTCACATTTTGCATGTGAGGAGGAAATTGAAGGAAAATAATGGAAAATGAAGAAAATAGAGGCCTCATTAATAAAAAAGCTTATGAGGATTAGTGGGCAAGACTTGGTTAGTGCAGTTTTAGAGCTCTTTCATTATTCTCTCTCTCTCTCACTCTTGGTTACTTAGAGTTTTCTTGGAGCACTCTTGGAGGGTGTGGCATACTTTGAATCTTGGAGCAAGAAGGCAAAGGAAGAACATGAAAGTGCAAGAAGGCATCGACATCAACAACTACATCATATTTTCTTGCAGGTATTGAATTGCATGTATGATTTATTCACTAGTTTTGGCATGCATGGCACATGCATGTGATTTCTTAGTTGTGATCTATCATTGGCATGGAGGATTGCTTGGATCGACAATGGATTGCCTTAACTTGCCAATTCTTGGATAACCATGGTGATTGTGGGTTTACTTTCATTGTTTTGTTTTGGTTGGTTCTCATTTTTCCATAGCTTGGGTTGAGTTACTAGTCCTGGAAGCCCTGATTGAACAAACGCTCTGGAAGTCCTGTAACAGCTTGGGTTGAGTTACTAGTCCTGGAAGCCTTGGTTGGAAAAACACTCTAAAAGCCCTTGGTGGGTTGAGTTACTAGTCCTGGAAGCCTTGGTTGGACAAACGCTCTGGAAGCCTTGTATAAACTGTGGGTTGAGTTACTAGTTCTGGAAGCCTTGGTTGGACAAACGCTCTAGAAGCCCTGGAAGGCTTGGATGGAGACCAATTTGATGATGGTTTTTGGTGATGTCCGACCATGAGGTGGAATCACTATTTGAAGGATGTAGGTGGGTAGCCTCTGGAAGCCCTGGATGAGTTTTGATTGATGTGTTCTATGAAATCCCACATTCATGCTTGGAATATGGCACGGGGGTGATTGGCTAAAGAGAGACTTGGCTCAGCCAATGTATGATCGGGTGGAACGTGGTAGTCCCATCTCCGGTTGGTTCATTGCATTTATTAATGAAAAAAATTCATTCCCTTGATTTTCATGTGCAAATGTACTGATGTATATATGGATTTTGATGACTGATATGTTTATTGTATTTTTGTTCATATTATTATTGTTATATGCACATTTACCCTGGAGGTTTCTACAATATGTTTCCTACACTCTCAGGATGGTAGGACGCTTAGGGAAACCTTTCCCCAAGTCCCCCTTCTGGGAAAAAATCGGAGAGTTGTAGGGGGAAATGTTTACCAAATGTGGGGGGATGTGTTTCCCAAAAGGGGTGCTTGTGGGCGTCTCCCCTCAGGAATGGTTGGAAGCCCCCCTTAATTTTACCTAAAACCAATAATGTATGATATGGGAAATGTAATATTACACCATAGGGCCCTACTTTCTATGTAACTGATGGTAATATTTAAGAAATTCTTAAGGTAAGAGTGATATTCCTCTTTATCTTTCATTGTCATCATTTTACTTAAATTTTTAACATTACCATTAATTGTTTCAAGATGTTTGAGAGTGGTTCCAACTTCATTGAATTTCATATGGAGAAAAACAATGTAAACTTTGAAACGGGAACTATAAACTCACAACGGGAACTCTAGCCAAAAAACCCCAAAAAAACATCAAAATCAGTGCTAAAAACGAAAAGTGTGTATACTGGAACGATGATTTTATTTTTAGGGGTCAATTTTGAACATGTTTTAAAAATGACAGTGACTACGAAATTTACTACAAAATTTTCGTGCAAAATATAGCTTCAAAACGAAAAAGTGATGATACTGGAACAATGAATTTTTTTTTAGGGTCAATTTTCAAACTTTAAAAAAAATGCTAGTAAAACCAAATTTTTATGTGCCAAACAAAGTTGTCTATGAGGAAAAAAACACATTAATGTTTTTGGTAGAATATCATTTTTCTTTCCTAAGTATAAATTCAACATGTTCTCAACCATAGCATCAACACCAACGGTGGTATGTTTTTTTTTTTTGTTTCAATCCCACCATCTACTTCATGAGTAACATATTTCAATCTCTTCATGTCAAACACCATCCATTGAATTAATGGTTGGATCAATAATCCAAATCTATTGCACGTGACAAGCTCCTACAATCTCTTATATAGAATCTACTATATATATCAATGTTGTGTCATGAGCTTTCAATTTGGCTATTCATTTCACGTTTACTGGTCTCTAAGTGAATTTACCAATTATTAACAAGTGATATAGAGGTAATTACACACTAAGCATAATGAGCTTCTTCGACCCTAATAATATTTAAGGAACCTCACTAATGATATTTAACAATGGCTCATTATAATGATAGCAAATGAAGAAGAAACTTATCTTAATAAGTAAGACAGGCATCAAATTGGACAAGAATTTGTAATAATCTGTGTTTGAGTATGCAATGACAACTAAATGTATAAAAAAAAGTATACGAACATTAAATTGGACAAGAATTTTTAATAGTCTGGGTTTGAGTATGCAATGACAACTGAAAGAAAATATAAAGAACCAATCAAATTTTATTTCGGTGGAAAAGCACAGACTAATTTGAAATGAAATGTCGTAGCTGTCGATTTCCTTATGATTTCTTTAGTATTGTAATTGAAAAGTCAAAATACAGAGTATTAGAAACATGGTTGAAATTAACCTCAACTATGCATCGAAGAACAACAATCTAAAGTGTATAGGTAAGGATTTTAATCTCAATGCAAATATTTGATAATAATCTGATTGCGGATGGCGTATCCATTGTAATTTTATGATTGGTTCAACGACCAAACTTGATTAAGAGCTTTCTTCGATACCAATTTTGCGTATATTGTGCATAAGAAATAATGAGGAGAAACAAATAGCATACAATGCCGTTATTATTAAGGAACGCGGAGAACAGTGTTGACTGGCGTCAAGATATGGGTTATTTTTATTTTCCTGTCATATAAAATGCAGTTATAATGAAGGAAAGAAGAAAACAATGTTGACTCAACCCCAGATAATTGATTACCAGCGACGCCGTCATTGTGTAACCGAGGAAAGAGACCTTTCAAATACGCATGCTACGCCGGTGTTCTTCTCCGACTGCGGTACACATCGACTACCAAGAGTGTGTCTTCGTCTTTATTAAGCTCAGCGCCTAACTTCACAGAGTTTAGCCTTTTCTAACAACTTCTAACTTCACCAAATTTAACCTTTTTGTTACGGCTTTAACAACTTGAACATAGACTTATCACCAAACTGGCAATTTACATGTATAAATACTTTGATCTCAGTACTTTCTGATTCAAGCCTATCTTGTCCATTCCTCCTCTGACACATATGTTTGGTTTTTTTTTCAAACTTCTATGGAGCTTCACATTGAAATAGAAACAATGCAGCTTGTTAAGTTTATTAAAAGTATATTTATTCAATGGATAGGTTTAATCAACATTTGTGGGCATGCCCATTTGCGACTAGGTTGTTTCAGATAGCCATATGCCTAACCTGGCTGACTGCTATGGCCTCGACGAAGCTACACAAACATATATTTGTTGTACGTCTTCTCATCTTTCGATATTCCCATTTAAAATATATGTTAGAGTTTGCTTGAAAAAAGGTGTTATAATGAGCTGGGAGATGTTGGAATTTTAAGTCTTTGCTTTAATCAAATATATATTTATGGGCATGCGGTATTATGTATATGCATCATGTAGTCATGGTATTGCGGTATGTGTACTCGTCATGTAGTACTCTATGTAGGTACATGTATTGGGTGGTATTGCACATCGGGTATGGATGGATGCATTGTATTGTATATACTGGGTGTAGGTGTATGTGTTGTATGTCAGGTGAAGATGCATGTATTGCATGGTGTGGTATGTTGTGTGGTTGTATGTGTGCGCTGCACACACTGTGTCTATGCACATGGTTGAGGAAAAGGCATTGGGTGTTTGTTGGGTGTAACAACTGATCTGGAGTGTGTACGAAATAATGACGAAGGTAAAAGCTAAGGATTGATGAAAGGATAATTATCGGTATTGTATTTTGGTTTTAGTATGCCTGTGATTTATTATTATGTTCTATGATGATTACATGTGATCTATGATTTTGCTTTATGATGGTTATATGTCATTTATGATTTTCATGGTTATGTTTTGAGCTAACCTAATGTGATATTTTTATACATGTTGATTTGGTAAAATATGTTAGTTTGACTTATTGTGACAGGAAGCGAACATGATTGCAAATGTACCTAATTGATGAGTTACCAATGAGGTATGATGTGAATTTATTTTAAAACTGATGGAAGCTATGTGCGTGGTACAAGAATCATGAACATGCCCAGTGGGGTAGTTGAAATCAACTACAAGAATTAGCAGCTTGATATGGTGGTTTGGTGGTTGCTTATGTTGGTTTGATAGTTGATTTATGATGGTTTAATATTTTATTTATGTTGTTTTAATATATGCTTTATGGTGATTGATATATGCTTTATGATGATTTGGTATGTGCTTTATGTTGGTTGATACATGCTATATGATGTTTCGATATATGCCTTATGATGTTTTGATATATGCTATATGATGATTAGTGTATGATTGATATATGTTTGGTATATGATTTGGCATATGTTTTGGTATATATATTTTGATGATGTTGTTATATGTACACCTGTGTATGGATGTAAATAACGTAACGAGCTGTGTTATAAAACTCCACTATGTGGTATGGGTGTTATGTCATTATGCTATCATGTGGTTATGTTATCATGATGTTATGATGTCATATGAGTTTTCTTAAGCGGGATGATCATTGTAAATATTGTAATGAGCTGTGTTATAAAGCTCCACTATGCGGTACGTTGTCATGTTTTCATGATGTTATGTCTTGAGCATATCTTTCATTGTAAATATTGCATCGAGTTGGCTTATAAAGCTCCATGAGCAGTATGTCTTCTCTCAGCAGGTTGTTGATGTATGTGTGATTGAACACCGAGGACGGTGTCCCCCAAGGGGGAGGGTTCTCTAACAACCCCAGTGAAAATTCCATGTAAAAATATATAAATACCACATATGATGGCACACATATTCCAAGCTGAATGGTGGGCAAGACATATTAGGGTGTTCATTTGGTTGTTTATGGCTAAGGAAATTAGCAAAGGCAATGGCTAAGGCATTAAAGAGGCAAAATGACATTTTTGGGACATTTATTTATGAAAATAATGGAAATTAGGAGAAAAGGAAGGTGAAAGGTCACATTTTGCATGTGAGGAGGAAATTGAAGGAAAATAATGGAAAATGAAGAAAATAGAGGCCTCATTAATAAAAAGGCTTATGAGGATTAGTGGGCAAGACTTGGTTAGTTCAGTTTTAGAGCTCTCTCATTATTCTCTCTCTCTCTCTCATACTCTTGGTTACTTAGAGTTTTCTTGGAGCACTCTTGGAGGGTGTGGCATACGTTGAATCTTGGAGCAAGAAGACAAAGGAAGAACATGAAAGTGCAAGAAGGCATTGACATCAACAACTACATCATATATTCTTGCAGGTATTGAATTGCATGTATGATTTATTCACTAGTTTTGGCATGCATGGCACATGCATGTGATTTCTTGGTTGTGATCTATCATTGGCATGGAGAATTGCTTGGATCGACAGTGGATTGCCTTGCCTTGTCAATTCTTGGATAGCCATGGTGATTGTGGGTTTACTTTCATTGTTTTGTTTTGGTTGGTTCTCATTTTTCCATAGCTTGGGTTGAATTACTAGTCCTGGAAGCCCTGGTTGAACAAACGCTCTGGAAGTCCTGTAACAGCTTGGGTTGAGTTACTAGTGCTGGAAGCCTTGGTTGGAAAAACTCTCTAGAAGCCCTTGGTGGGTTGAGTTACTAGTCTTGGAAGCCTTGGTTGGACAAACGCACTAGAAGCCCTGTATAAACTGTGGGTTGAGTTACTAGTTCTGTAAGCCTTGGTTGCACAAACGCTCCGGAAGCCCTGGAAGGCTTGGATGGAGACCAGTTTGATGATGGTCTTTGGTGATGTCTGACCATGAGGTGGAATCACTGTTTGATGGATGTAGGTGGGTAGCATCTGGAAGCCCTGGATGAGTTTTGATTGATGTGTTCTATGAGATCCCACATTCATGCTTGGAATATGGCATGGGGGTGATTGGCTGAAGACAGACTTGGCTCAGCCAATGTATGATCGGGTGGAACGTGGTAGTCCCATCTCCGGTTGGTTCATTGCATTTATTAATGAAAAAAATTCATTCCCTTGATTTTCATGTGCAAATGTGCTGATGTATATATGGATTTTGATGACTGATATGTTTATTGTATTTTTGTTCCTATTATTATTGTTATATGCACATTTACTCTGGAGGTTGCTACAATATGTTTCCTACACTCTCAGGATGGGAGGACGCTTAGGGAAACTTTTCCCCAAGTCCCCCTTCTGGGAAAAATTCGGGGAGTTGTAGGGGGAAATGTTTACCAAATGTGGGGGTATGTGTTTCCCCAAAAGGGGTGCTTGTGGGCGTCTCCCCTCAGAAATGGTTGGAAGCCCCCCTTAAATTTTACCTAAAACCAATAATGTATGATATGGGAAATGTAATATTACACCATAGGGCCCTACTTTCTATGTAACTGATGGTAATATTTAAGAAATTCTTAAAGTAAGAGTGATATTCCTCTTTATCTTTCATTTTCATCCTTTTACTTAAATTTTTAACATTACCTTTAATTGTTTCAAGATGTTTGAGAGTGGTTCCAACTTCATTGAATTTCATATGGAGAAAAACAATGTAAACTTTGAAACGGGAACTATAAACTCAAAACGGGAACTCTGGCTAAAAAACCCCGAAAAAACATCAAAAACAGTGCTAAAAACGAAAAGTGTGTATACTGGAACGATGATTTTATTTTTTAGGGGTCAATTTTGAACATGTTTTAAAAATGGCAGTGACTACGAAATTTACTACAAAATTTTCGTGCAAAATATAGCTTCAAAACGAAAAAGTGGTGATACTGGAACGATGATTTTCTTTTTAGGGTCAATTTTCAAACTTTTAAAAAAATGCTAGTAAAAACAATTTTTTATGTACCAAACAAAGTTGTTTATGAGGAAAAAAACACATTAATGTTTTTGGTAGAATATCATTTTTATTTCCTAAGTATAAATTCAACATGTTCTCAACCATAGCATCAACGTCAACGGTGCTATGTTTTTTTTTTTGTTTCAATCCCACCATCTACTTCATGAGTAACATATTTCAATCTCTTCATGTCAAACACCATCCATTAAATTAATGGTCGGATCAATAATCCAAATCTATTGCATGTGACAAGCTCCTACAATCTCTTATATAGAATCTACTATATATATCAATGTTGTGTCATGAGCTTTCAATTTGGCTATTCATTTCACGTTTACTGGTCTCTAAGTGAATTTACCAATTATTAACAAGTGATATAGAGGTAATTACATACTAAGCATAATGAGCTTCTTCGACCCTAATAATATTTAAGGAACCTCACTAATGATATTTAACGATGGCTCATTATAATGATAGCAAATGAAGAAGAAACTTATCTTAATAATTAATACAAGCATCGAATTGGACAAGAATTTGTAATAATCCATGTTTGAGTATGCAATGACAACTAAATGTATAAAAAAAAGTATACGAACATTAAATTGGACAAGAATTTGTAATAATCCGGGTTTGAGTATGCAATGACAATTGAAAGAAAATATAAAGAACCGATCAAATTTTATTTCAGTGGAAAAGCACAGACTAATTTGAAATGAAATGTTGTAGCTGTCTATTTCCTTACGATTTCTTTAGTATTGTAATGGAAATGTCAAAATACAGAGTATTAGAAACATGTTTGAAATTAACCTCAACTATGCATCAAAGAACAACAATCTAAAGTGGATAGGTAAGGATTTTAATATCAATGCAAATATTTGATAATAATCCGATTGCGGATGGCGTATCCTTCGTAATTTTATGATTGGTTCAATGACCAAACTTGATTAAGAGCTTTCTTCGGTACCGATTTTGCGTATATTGTGCATAAGAAATAATGAGGAGAAACAATTAGCATACAATGCCGTTATTATTAAGGAACGAGGAGAACAGCGTTGACTGGCGTCAAGATATGGGTTATTTTTATTTTTCTGTCATATAAAATGCAGTTATAATGAAGGAATGAAGAAAACAGTGTTGACTCAACCCCAGATAATTGATTACTAGCGGCGCCGTCATTGTGTAACCGAGGATAGAGACCTTTCAAATACGCATGCTACGCTGGTGTTCTTCTCCGACTGTGGTACACATTGACTACCAAGAGTGTGTCTTCGTCTTTATGAAGCTCAACGCCTAACTTCACCGAGTTTAGCCTTTTCTAACAACTTTTAACTGCACCAAATTTAACCGTTTTGTTACGGCTTTAACAACTTGAACATAGACTTATCACCAAACTGGCAATTTACATGTATAAATACTTTGATCTCAGTACTTTCTGATTCAAGCCTATCTTGTCCATTCCTCCTCTGACACATATGTTTGGTTTTTTTTTCAAACTTCTATGGAGCTTCACATTGAAATAGAAACAATGCAGCTTGCTAAGTTTATTAAAAGTATATTTATTCAATGGATAGGTTTAATCAACATTTGTGGGCATGCCCATTTGCGACTAGGTTGTTTCGGATAGCCATATGCCAAACCTGGCTCACTGCTATGGCCTCGACGAAGCTACACAAACATATATTTGTTGTACGTCTTCTCATCTTTCAATATTCCCATTTAAAATGTATGTTAGAGTTTGCTTGAAAAAAGGTGTTATAATGAGCTGGGAGATGTTGGAATTTTAAGTCTTTGCTTTAATCAAATATATATTTATATACGAAAAATAAATCTATAGATTTAGATGAAGCATCCTGGGTGCATTCATTTTTTTTACATAAATTATTATTATTTTTTTTTTTTTTATGGATACACGCACAGAAATAATAGGAAATCACTGTCTATTAAGATAGAATGAACATTAGCGTGCAAATACTAGCTTCTAGTATTTTGAGTTCTCTATGCACTTCATATGTCTATCACTATCCTTGTGTATCATATGGCATAGGTCTCTTGTCATAATCTTCACTCTTGCGTTGGTCACAGTCTATCACTCTGGCACAAGCCTCACTTCACATTCAATCTACATGACTTCACATTCTTGTGCTCTCACTCATGTGACATGACTATTACTCAAGCTAAAAAAATGATGGGACAAATGAATGATGGAACTTGTAAGATACTTGAGTGGATTTTGCTGTAGTCATTGCATCGGCGACTTTGAGTATCGGGTAACATAATCAATCGGCTACTCTGAGCATGGTCCCTACGTCTTTAATCAACGAAGTATGCATGAGCAGAATCATGACTGGATTCCCCCCATGAATGCAATCTTCAAACGCTTGGTCGTTTTAAAAGTTGTCAATTGAGACCGCTGATATTAGTACAGTGTCTGAGGCGCGTAAGGTCCACTAATAAGAGACCGAGAAGACCTGGACTTGTTAACTGGACATTCTATTTTTCAAAATTTTGAAAAAATGGTTCAAATGGTAAATCTTAAAATTATAAATATAAGTGGTTGAGATTATCTCATGGCATTTTCAAAAGTGCGCCAAAAATATATATATATATATATATATTTTAAATTTTGAAAAAATGGGTCAAATGGTAAATCTTAAAATTCGGAAATTCTCCACATTCTGTTGCCTTCTCTTTTCCATGGCATGAGTTTAACGACATCAGCAGTAACGCAACAACAAATGCTAAGATTTATACCTTGCGTTTCTCCATTGCACAGGCAAAGAAATTACAGAGAGTAATCAGAAACTTAACTTCTGTACAATGGGCTTGAAGTTTATGAAACCCACATTGTAGGAGAATCTAGTAGGTATTTAAAGTCATAAATGGTCATTCTACTTTTAGGGTTTCATCTTATCTATCAAGCATTGTTTGGGGCGATTCTCAGAATCACCGGGTGGTGGGGCGATTCTCAGAATCGCCCCTCCACCACCCTGCCACCACCCGAAGATTCTGAGAATCGCCCCATCTGCTACAGATCGCCCCAAGAAGCATATTAAGATCAAGAACTATTATTGTCTCTGTCTTGCAAGATCTATGGACTATTTTCTCTTGTAAAATATCTTTATGATGCTCATATTTTCACTCCTATGAATCTCTATGATGCTTATTTTTTTTCTCTTGTGAATCTATCTATAATGATCAAACTTTCACTCTCATGCGGATTACAATCTTTATACTTCTCGCTCTGGTCACAGGTCTTTCACATAGTCTCTCACTTTATCTCAAGATTTTAGATGACTACAATGAATACGCTCACACATATTATTATGACACAAATTTTTTGACACAATCCTCGTGTATCATATGGCACAAGTCTCTTGTCATAATCTTCACTCTTGCGTTGGTTACAGTCTATCACTCTAGCACAAGCCTCACTTATATGCTCGTCATTCAATCTACATGACTTCACATTCTTGCGCTCTCACTCATGTGACATGACTATTACTCAAGCTAATGTTTCATTCATATAACATCACAATGTGTATGGTATCTCAACTTGTATAACATCATGAATATGCACTTGAGATATGATCTCGATTGGTCTTGCATATCGACAGTGTTACTTCATTGTATCCCATTGTATGATGGTATTGGAAAATGGCTTCTTAATGTATTATTGGTATTAGTACAATCTCTATTTGATTGGTATTGGTCATGATCTCACTGTCCTGATTAGTATCTGATTATGTTCTCGATTCTTGACAACATTGGTGTATGGTCTCACTACATTGTTGTGCTCTCACTATGATCGAGTTATATGTATGTGATTTCATTACTTTGTTACATTCATATGAATGGTGGCATCACTGTATAGAAGTACGTACGATATTATCTAAAGATCTATATATCACATGTATGATCCTTTGTATTCCACAGCAGTGGCATCTATGCTTTGTGATATCTATAGAGACCTTATCTCCAAGAAAAACCCTAATCAGAATATATGCATAGATGAGATAGTGTTGGTATGACTCAATGTTTTGATTCAACATTATGATAAACTTGACACTTTGGAAGTATGACTAGTCTTGGAAATAAAACATGTTCACAAATGAAGTTGTGAACAAATCATCATATTTGTACTTTGTACCTCTTTGTTGAACTTTCAAGGAAAACCTAATAGATGAAAAAATATTGGATGGGTTTTCCCCTTGTGGGATTTCTCCCCGGTCTCTGAAAAAAATCATGGTGTTTCCTTTGTGCATGCTTTTCTTCTCATGATTCTTTATGTTTTGCAATTATGATAATGTCATTATTCTTTCTATATAATTTCTAATGATGGTTAAATGTTGTGGGGTGAATGTAATATGAAAATGATTAAATGCAATTATCTAAGCAAAGAATAATGTAGCCCTAAGAAAAAAAATTAACACAAGTCAAATCTTACCTGTGAATGGATATCAAACTATGTTAATACCAGGATAGTAGGAGTAGGGGTTCCATTATATGTGATTGTATTTTTTTCCATTGTTGGGTAGAGCAATGGTGAGTGGGAAGTTAGAGAGGAAAATAGAGGGGGTTGATACTTTTATAGCAACCATATAGGCCACACATCTCAGGTAGTTCTATAGAGAGTAAAATATTCCATATCCTAAATACCAACACCTTTATAATATCACAATAATCACCTCATTCAAATCTCATATGAGAAAGTTATGCCTCTCACAAGTTTACCTATGCAGTTGACCACCATAGTACAAGTGGATGCCACATCAACTCCCTTATGCATATGTGTTAAGCTAGCCACATTTGGGATTTCAAGAAGTCTCTGGAAGGTCTAAGAACGTTATCACTATTTTAATGTTGAGGAAGTCAAATCTTTCCCATAAATGGATATCAAACTATGTTAAATATGTTGATTTTCTAGAGAAATTAAGGTTAGCACAATATTTATGAAATTCGGTAAAGTAATTTTGATGTAGATATTATTTTAACTTGTTCTATTATATTATTCATCAATTATACTTCATAAATTCAACAATAAAGAACAACATATTAATAGAGATCACAATGCACAAAAGAGAGACAAGATTTACCTTTGGAAAACCCACTACGGGGAAAAACCTAACAACCTTTTCAATAGAGATATTCTTCTTATTCAATGAGAGACACATCTAGACTTATGGTCAAACCTTGTATTCTCCTTCAAGTCAAGTCACCCAAATCTAATCCTACATTTTTATCTTAATCATGCACTACCATAATTTCAGCCCTCCTGCAATACCAATTTCCCCGGAATTAAGGCTTTGCAGCGATTGTCCTAGTAACCCAGAAAATTTTGCCCCCCTGAGAAAGTTTCTCTAGAAACTGTGAATCACAGAAAGAGATTCCTTCACACATGTGAGTTTGTTGGGTCCCCATAATACTAGTGATTACCCCATTACTATTGTAGTTGTACCCCTTATTAATATTGTTGTGCCCCTATTGCCCCCATATTGTTATTACTGTGCCCCATAGAATCCCTCTATTGTTATTTTTTGTGGATTTACATTATTATTATTAGGTCGGTTGGGTTATATTGTGACTCCTTAAACTCCTATATATAGAAAGGATGTTTTGTCATTTGTATCATCCAAGAATTGTTCATTTATGTAATGTAAAGGAGGTTTCCCCCTCGAAAGAGGCTGAATTCTAAGGCGTTGATCTATATTTTCTATCTTTTCTTGAGCTGGTTTCATAACATTTGGTATCAGAGCTTTGGATTCTAGGGTTTCGCTGCTCAAAACAGGTCATCGTGGCATTTTCACTATAACATTTGTTCTGCGATGTTTCAGAAGTCGAAACAAAAACCCATTTGATAAGACATCGCGCTGAATCTCGGGTCCGAATTTCAGATATTTTTGCTATAAATTTTCGGAGATATGATTTGAGGAAGTTGGTCCTTTTGCAAAATCCTGAATTACATTCAAAACAAGTGACCTCGCGAAATCGTGATAACTTTCTCTCTGTGCATCAGATTGAAATTTCGTAAAATGGTACAGAACGAGGACGAACTGTAGTTTCTTGTACATATTTTTCAGAGGAAAAGGTCAAAATAGTGACACCTGGCACTTCATACAAGTTCGCTCTTCTAAAAAGGTCTATAATCAGGTCACTATGAGAGATTTGGCATAACTCTTCATTGGAGAATCCAACTGGAGTCAGACAAGTGGCATTGGAAAGAGGACACAGAGGGATACCACAGGTCACAATTTCAGAATTGGATGTTGTGAAAGTACAAAGATACATCAGAGGCAATATCGAGCTCCTACAAAGAAAAAAAATGTGTGTAGATTGTTTTTAAATTTTTGCTTAAGATTGGTTTGAAAATATATTTTGAAGGAATTCAAAGGGCTAGTAGAGAATTATTATCGGTAACTGATGCCTCGAGGAAAGAAAATGCAAACACCTAGTAAGGAGCCTGAAAGATCTAACATGACTCATGAAGAAGAGGAAGAAATACTACATGATATATC
>APFE030796154.1:0-10423 GCA_000404065.3 Pinus taeda | reverse complement strand
TCCATATCTTCTCCTGAAGTATGGTCCTACCCCCTGCAACAGTCTAAGTTCTTCCGAAACTTAGCGCTTTCTTATCATCTCCATATTAACCACTAACGTTATTATCTAGCTCCCTATGTTTCCTGTCCCCGTATTAATATTAAGTAAATTCCCCTATGTAATATCCCTTCCCCTGGTTGAAAAATAACCATAGCAAGTCCCAGGAATTGTTTAAGTTTATCAGAAAATAAGCAAGAACCCAGCCCCCGAAACCACCTTCCACATACTATGGACTCCTTCCTAAGTATAAAACTCCCCCGAAGTAATCGGACCCCTTCCGAAACTTCAAAATCCCTTCACACCCACTTACTTACCTTTTCCCTTCAAAGTCGTTTTCGCATCGCAAATTCGCCATCTCACATTCATGCAAAACAATGACCATCCATCCCCCACCGATGCGACATTGCGAAATTGGCGATCGGCGATCACACACGCCAAGTGTCCACTTTGTTCACCCCTCCCCCTCCGCCAATGCGATATCGCGATATCGCATATCGCCAGTCGCAAGCCCCAATGTCCAACCCAATGACCCCCCTCTTTCCCCGCCGACGCGATATCGCGATATCGCATCGGAACCTCTTCACCAACTGTTCATCTAGTACCTCACCATGTCGCGTTGTACCAGGGACCCATTGATGACGTCATCCACCGTACAACCGATGCAGTGCTTACGTCAGCAGCCAGAAAAGCCGAAAAAGCTTCGCGCAAGGAGAAAAAACGCACTTCTGAGCTCCAGATCAAGAAACAGAGGCAGTTTTCGATGCGCGAATAGCGCGAAGCACTATTCGCACATCGCTACGAGAAATAGGCCATTTCGAGGAATATTCAGGGAATCTTCTGATTGCCGAGCCCACTGCGCGCCGAAAAAGCCCGAAAATCGCCCAAATGTACCAAAGGATCCGGTTTGGAAACAACAGCAGATCATTCACAGAGTTTAAAGTGTATCAGATCAAATCAGCAGGCTTCAAGCATGTCAAAGAGTATCAGTCGATGGCAGAAATCATCAATGTAGCGGCAAAGTGTATCAAAGAATATCTTGAGCAGCAGCCCAAAGCAAGAGAAATTTGAATATCTTCCAGCAGATCCATAGAAGGAGAGCGAAGTCACTTGAAGCTCTCAAATCATAATAATTGCACATTCAATTCGCACCAAAGCCGAACTGCAGCCCCAAAGCACATTCACTTCAGCAGCACCGCATCTGGTCGCCAAGGGCCACCTCGTCACCTGTTCCGATTCAGCTACCCCAGTGCAGCCAAAATGATTTACTTGCATTTATTTCCAGCAGCATTTAGATTTTTGAAGAGTTCTAAGCAGACCTATCAAGGTCACTTGTAATGATGCCTTTCCTGATATTTTTTTTATAAATACCACCCGAAGCGACATTGTAAAGGGTTGGTTGGTTGGTAATAGTAGTTGTTGGTCAGTTTCCTTTCCAACAATTTCTCTTAGTAAAGACTCACACTGTAACTGTCATATTTTTCATAATCAAAGATTGCTGAAAGCATGGATTGCGAAACAACTTGTTGTTTTCTCTTGGCCAAGGAATGATCACGGAATTCCTGTGTCTCTGCACGATCTAATAAGTGTTCTTCTCCCCTGTTTATTTTATGTTTTTATCATCTTTCCGCCTTTCTAAGTTGCAGGAAAAAATAATAGCTTAAGATTTGTTTAAATACACCTTAAGTTCAATTTCTTCACTTTTCGATGTTTTCTGCCAAAACAGTTATGAGCTAGAATTCTTAACTGCTCTAGTTTACCCTGTTTCCTTCATATATGAGTGCATGTATTTGGAATTTTTAACTGCTCCGGGATCCCACTCATCCACTTCTCCCCTTGGTCAGCATGATGAAATGATTCTCTTTTGCCTTTCATCCCTGATATTCACTCCATACTTTCAGCAGCCTGAGTATTGTATCCTACGTGGCTATCTCGCTCCGTATCCCCTTGTGACCAAGAAAACGCTCGCATACCTCAATCTGTGACTCCATGCCCAATGGTTCAGAACTTATAACACCTTATTGTGCCTCTTTACTCGAGAATCCTACCTTCCTTCCAATCATAGTCAACATTCCCTTGAAGTCAGAAAGATAGCCTAAAATCATCAACTAAGGGATAATCCAGATCAACTGAGGTTGAATCTAAAGGAGAGAGCCCTCTCCGATTGTAGGTGGGCTAGAACCTGCAATCAGAAGATTGGTTTGTGGTTACCTCGGCCGTATCCCTAATAGGATCCTAGGGACAACCTAAGTGATAACATAACCAATTCTTCCATCGTTCTATCTCCTCATCCAAATTTGAAGTACAAGAGCTTTCATGCTCCCATGAAATTCATCCATCCGCGGTGGGGTTTACCTAATATTTCTCTCATGTGGTTATTTTGTAGATGCATTCCAAATCATCGTCACTTTCATAGTCAGGAAATGGATCTATATAGTGCGATCCTTTTGTAGGGTCCAAGGGTACAACTACGTGTAGAGACTTCTTCTCAAAAACCATCTTGCACTTATTCAGAATAATCACCCCATTCATGTCAGTGGCCCAATCATCAACAATCTCTATCACTTAAAGTCTGCTAGCACACTCACTCCCTCAATATCCACAATGATTCCCTACAATCTCCCCATAGGTATTATCTTTTGTTGGTTCAACATTCGCAGCTGGATAGGAGACCATTGCAGTGTAGGCCTCCCCATGTGTTCCCATTTCTGCCTTGGCAGAATGTTCGCATCCAATTCTAAGTCTAGAATTACTTGGTCCATCTCATATTATCCAATTTATGCAGTTAGCCTCATTTCCCTTTCCATCATTGTCGTAGGCTTTCCAATCTTCCTGACTACATGTGGTTCTCTTGGCACAGTCCCATCGCATCTGTTAATGAGTTCCTATAGTCTCTTTACAGCCTTACTTTTGTGCAATAGCTTCATGGATGTTTCCAGGAACATTGTAAGAATAGATGGGTCCATTTCCGGCTCCAGTCTATGTTTTCTTCCTGCAGTGGAGGCATCAACGAAGCTCTTCTTATCTTCCATGAAGGTTTCCTTAGCATGCTCAAAATCAAACTCCGCTTGTTTCGTCGGAGCCTTGCAAAACCCACGTACAATCTTCGGGTTGTTTGCCTTTATCACCCCCCATCACGATTCCACTTCGGAGCATAATGTTCACATTTGGATCTTCCTCGCATGGCTCAAACCTCATCATCTGTAGGTTCTAAGTCAGGGGAGGTGGTAGCGCTCCCTTGTTCCGTATCCTAGCTATCAGCGTAGGACAATCCTTCATCTCATGATCAAACAAGGTACAATACAAACATGATGGGTGCATTGGATTCTTACAATCACGAGCATAATTATTTTCCCTCCACAATTGTAGCATATCAACTATCCATGACCTCTACCAGGTCCTCCACCTCAACCTCGTCTGCGCCCCTGAAAACTGGTTCGTGCCACTCCTGCATTCTGGTCTAGGGGCCATGTTTCAACCTAAACTCTATAGGTGGGAGTTATATCCATCATCAATGCATAGCTTCTACAAGTTCACTCATCGTGTCCAACCAATCTACAAAAATTACGAAACAACAGTTACAAATTCTACATGTACTTATGTAACAAATGGCAGTTGTCTGTAGCATGCTTTCCTCCTATTTGACAAATCATGCCCCACAAAGTAGGTGTTGCGCTAGGTCCTGCTTGTGCCTCAAGTCTTAATGGAATCGGTCCTCCTCCTACGAGGTAATTCACGAACACAGGGTAATGGTCCTTATCGTGACCCTGACCCTTGCATTTTATGCACCACACCCCTTCGCGCACTTCTTGTCATGTTGTCCTGTCCTATTTCAGACTGTACATCTCAAGGCATAAGTTTTTCAACTACGTGTGGATCTGCTGAACTCCCAAATTAGGATCCTGCATTAGGGTTTCATGCAGCGTCATCACAATCTCCAAGGCTTTTTCCTCAGTCATTAACCTTTGTTGCGACAACGCATTATTCAAATGCGGCATTAGCGATGCTACAAACCATTCATGGTGTTTTCCATCTGTCAAAGTCATATCAGCTTCGCAAATCATACACTTCAACCTCTGATCCAACTCCTAGGGAGTCTTGCCTGATAGCATTTTGATCTCTTTGAATCCAATGATCGACTATGCTTCTAACTTCAGCCTTCTAAATTCTTTGTTTAGCGCAATTTGGATATCCGTGATTCCCGCATTCAAATTGTCATTATAATGCTTAATATACTAAGTTAGCGCACAATCCTACAGAGCACTAACCAACGTCACTTTCTTTATATTATCATTTGTAAATCCTTGCACTTCTAATACGGCTCTTATCACGAACCAAAACTGGTCTAGATCTTCATTTCCTACTCCCTTGAACACATGCGACTTTAATGTGCTTTCCATATTAACTCGCAGTGGTGGCAGAGGTGGTACAAGTGAATATGGAGGTGAAGGGGGTGAAACTGGTGGTGTTGTGGGTGGGGGTGGTATGATACCTCGCTTCAAAAATCATCATAAGTGGGAAGGTGAGCCACAGAATCCTTTACCGTATCAAATTGATTTCACTTCACGGCGAGACCTTCAAGAGCTCTTCCTTATCCCCTTGTGGAGGTGAAATCAAAGGGCTATTCTCTAGTCCCTTACTTCCTTCGTTTCTATAAGTTTTTCCACTTTGTGTAGCTTCAGACATCAAGGTAATTGCATAACCCTCGTTTCACACAATAGCATTTTAATCCAAGTATTCAGATATTTTACGTGCTTACATCGCAGTCCTTTGAGAAAGTGTTGCTCGGCCTCGCTATAGCTTATTGAGGTATCTACCACAAACTCAGTAATGAATCTGTCTATAATTTGATCGAGCCAGTGATCAGCAGCGTGCATGATCTTATCCTTTGAAGCTTCCAATATGTGCACCAACCTTGGGGTCCACACAATAGGATTGTTGATTTTCCACCTTCCTTGGCTATCTGCTAGCTTCACGATCCACTTGTGCAGCTCAGTAGGGAAATATGCGAAAAATATTTTGTGGATCTCTGTGTACAAGTACTAGTCTAACCATTCTTCTTTTTTCAGTCATGGATTCTTGTTCTCCTATGCCACAAACTCATGAATTCTCCTATCCAATCAACCTTCAATTTCCTTCTTAGCTAGATTCCAATGATATGATATCAGACAACTCTATGTAGATTTTGGTCCTGGAAACGGAGCCATTTGTTGGCTTGATGGGGCTTGAGCTAGGTTTAGAGTTAATTAGCCAAACAAATCCCTATACCACTGGCGCTTTCAGCAACAGACTGTAGATCGCAGGCTGAGGTCTCACCTGAAGCAGTATTGGGGGATGCTGGAACTAAGTTTCCGCACCCTTGAGATATTTGATGGGGTTAGTTTAGTCCAACTATAAATACCTTTGCGCAGGTCACTTCACACACTATCTAGACCTGTGAGGCCTTCGCGACCTATTATAATTGCCTCCGTGCAACACTAACTAGGGGCTGAGGTGATTTCATGCTGCCCTAGCAGCGATCTGCGCTACTTCCCCAAGTTACACCACGTAGCTTGCTTATCTTCTTATAACAGTTAGTTATCTTCACATAAATAAATACCTTATCTTATATTCACTTTATGAACACATTCATATAGGTTCATGCATTATATAAACAATAGAAATTCAATTTATACCTAATACATTCAATGCACAAAATAGGAGAAAGATACATAGAAATGATGTAAAACTTCTCTTTATTACTTCTCCAATGGTTACAGACTCGACTCACCCTGCACACTCTGTTGCAGGGGTCTACGCACTCAGCTGCAGAGCCTTCTCCTACTCTATGACCCAAAGGCTTGACTCTACACTTTCATAAGACTTAATTCTTCATCATTAGATCTTACTTCGATTAACTTAACTGATTTACAACTTAGAGCCTCACTCTATTTATACAATCCCATGGTCCACAGGCCATGGGTAGATCTCTAAAGCAGACATTACATTACAAAAATGAGGGAAGACATCCCTATGATATATTTACAATATTCGTGCTCCATGACCACAAAATGCGGATTCTTTACATCAGATTTGGTCAAAATCTAGGCTTTAAGCCCCAAAACATTCCTTGGGGGATCTCGTGCCCAACACGATCTTTAAAAAAATGTTGTTGTGTGTATATAGTGATGGTCCTTTAAGGTTTGTCACCAAATTCATTTTCAATGACACTTTTGGTGAGGTTCATTAAAGGTCCATCACTAATTCTCTCTTTGGTGACACTTTTGGTGAGGGTCATTAAAGGCCCATCACTAATTCTCCCTTTGGTGACACTTCTAGTGACGATATTTTATTAACCCTCACTAGTTCTCTTTTTGGTTACTTTTGGTGACGGTCAAAAAATGTTCGTGATCATTGATCATTCCAATGATTTTTTGATGACGCTATGTACCTGTTACTATATTTTTTGTCAAAAGATAATGATTTAAGACCATTTTTGTGGAGTCTTTTTCATTATGTGTCTAGGGTCATAGTGATTATAGTTAGTCAATTTGTTAAGAATGAACTAGTGTGTATCATTTCCCTCAAGTCATAAGAATATAGTTTTCCTAGCAGTCAGCACATGATTCATCTCTATTAGGTTTATTATCTAGCAAAATTCCTTTACATAAAGTTCCACTAGTTTTTGTAGGAACTATATTATTTAATACATAATCAAGCTCTGTCAATTCTATTAACGAGAGAGACCTAGCACTCCTCAACACTCATGGCACACCTTAACATGCTTTG
Source organism: Pinus taeda (assembly GCA_000404065.3). Taxonomy (NCBI): domain Eukaryota; kingdom Viridiplantae; phylum Streptophyta; class Pinopsida; order Pinales; family Pinaceae; genus Pinus; species Pinus taeda. Next base: position 3,619 of record APFE030796154.1, on the reverse strand, counting down.
GAACAGTACACTAACATTCCTTGGCACCTCACATGTCTTGGAACATCTCCATACCTAGAACACCTTTCCATGAGTAGGACACCCAAGCACATGTTAGCATGCCGTAGCATAGGATAGTACTCCCCTATCATGTGTTGTCACACCTTCTAGTCCCTAGCATGCCCTAGAACATCTTTGCGTAATATTGCATTGACAAAAATTAGCACTTGGAATGTACTCGAACATATTATTAGTGTGCCTAGCATGCCCCTTTTGAAAAAGATAAATTCTTGACTTATTAACCCTCTTATGTGTTCATTTCCTTACATTTTAGCTTGGTTATTCCTTTTGTTGCCTTGAAACTCCTTGATGTATATTGGCATACTCTGGCACCCTACATATCCTAACATGTCTTAGCACTTAGCATGCCTTGGCACAATTTGGCACATGTTATCACACCCCAGAACTACCTAGCACACTCTATCACTTCTTGGCATGCCTTGATATTCCCTGACATGCCTTACCCATGCTTAGCATACCTTGTCACTACCTCCTTAACATGACAGCTAGCACTCATTAACACTCCCCGACACACCCTCATATTCATTCACTTCCATGCATTTTGACCTAGTGCTCCCTTGCGTTTCCCTAGTACTCCCTAACACTCCTCAGCATGCATTGGCACTCTCTATCACACCTTAGCACTCTTCGATATGCTCTACCACTTCGTACCATGCATCACACTTGTTGATGCACATTGGCACTTGGAACATGTTGGCACTTGGAAAGTCTTAGCATGTTTGGCATGCATTGAGATGACTTGGTATGCTTTGGCATGGTTTAAGATTAAATCTATTTGAGATGAGAAGAAATGGAGGAACATTTGACACTTAGAATTCATTGACACTTGGCACTTGGCACCTATTGGAACCTAGTGTTGGTTTGCCTAGCATTCCCCTCATGGAAAAGGTAAATTGATGACTTATTAAACCTATTATTTTCTCATTTCCTTGTAGTTTAACTTGTTCCTCCCTTTTTTTTCCTTGACAATCTATGGCATGCATTGTCACACCCTTGTACATCTTGGCATGCCTTAGAACTTGCATATCTTAGCTTGTTTGACATGTCTTCATACTATATGGCACATATTAGCATGTCCTAGCATTCCCCAACACACCTTGACAGTCATGACCTCACAACTAGCATTAAATTTTTCCATGGCTTGGGAACCTTACATTCACTAGAACACCTTGGCACTCCCTAGTTGTCATGCCCTCTGTTATCCTCCATAATGTCCCAGGTTGATGAGGAGATCGACTGAGGTAACCACAGACCAAGATTTTAGTTTGGTAGCTATCCCTACGAAAATAGAGAGGGCTCTCTCTATGAAATCACAGCCAAGAGATGAATGGAATGTAAAGAATTTTAGGCTAGATAGCTAGGCTCACATGGGTTTTGGAAAATTTAGGATTTTGTTGTCGGATAAGGGAGAAAAACCAAGTAGCTAGGTTAGAGGATGAAAGGATTACAACAAGATCAATGTAGCATTAATTTTGTGATGGATATTAGGGCTTTTTAGTGTAGTGTAGCGTTTAGAAGAAGAAAAAGGTCTTAATGAGCATGAATCATGAATCCATTAAGCAAGAAAGAAAGTAACACATAATGATTTTTCCATCAGAAAAGAGATTTATGCAAAGAATTTTGTTTGTAAACTGTAAGGAAAACCATTGAAGAATTGATGAATGGAAAGAGAAGATGAATATATTTGATATAAAGCTATAATAGAGAAAAAAAAACATCACAAACTTACTGGACATGAATTCCTAGATAATAGTTGCAAACTGTGTCCTTTGATTTCCAGAAAATGTCCAAGTACAAGCTACAATAGTTCTCTCCTTTGAAATCCAACCCGTTCTATCACTAAGGAACTGATACATAAAGACCAAAACAACATCTCCCCACTCTCAAGGGTCTAATTCATGACTCTAGGAATTGTGCCATGAGGTGTTCTAACCAAACCCTAATGTCTAGGGAAGTTAAAAACAACTTCTACAATTAACTTTGACTCCAACCTCTCTCATAAATGAGGTCAAATTTACATCAAAAAAGCTTACAAATACTAACCACCCATTATTTACATTTACATTTACCCCTCACATTCATCTACTTCACCCTTTTGACTTTTACCAAAGTCAAACTAGGAATTACAAAAATTAAACACTGAAAAGTTTACAAAAATCTCATAAATTTCCAATTGCGTAGTGAGCTATTGGGGGCCATCGTTGAGTGCCTTTGTGAAGTCGAAATCCATATCTAAAGCCTATTCTAGAAATATGGGAGTGTGTATATGTCTTTAGAGTATTGTTTCACTCAGAAAGACCCATTTTTGGTTGAGATGTGGCCATTCTCCCAAGGTGTCTCCAAGTGCGCAACGAAATGGAAAAAGAGGGGCAGAAAGGTGAATTTTGGCCTCTTTTTTGCAAATTTCTCAAAAACTGAGCCCCAGACTAGGAAATTTGGAAAATGGGTTTTGAGAGGGGTCATAATCATTCAAAAAATTATGATTTTCCATCATTTTGATCCTTGAATTAGAAGCACAGTGTGAGATCGCTGCGCTCCTAGACAAACAATTGCCAAAAATTTGCAAGTCTGCACTAGTTTCCACCAAAACACAAACTTTTCTCCAAATCCTCCCAAAATTTGTCCAGATATGCTTGATGAGGTATGTTATGAAATCATGGATGCATCACAAGCAAATCCAGCTTACCCTTCTTCTCTTGGCTAATTAGGGTTTCCTTGAGTTTTTCCTTCAACTGCTTGTTTTTGACCTAGGAAACCTGATTCCTCATGTAATAATGGATGGCCATTTTCTTTTACAACTTGTTATCCCTGTTCACCTTTTGAAGAAGCTTCTCAAGTTGGCAATGGAATGTGTCAAGCCAAAAATCCCTGTCCTTATTTATTTTCATGGCAATCCTATCTTCAAAGTTCAATTATTCCATTGGTGGATTTTGTTGTCTTTCCTTCTGAAGTGCCTTCCTAAGACCCATTATCCTTGGTCTCTTCCTTACCACATGTACTTCATGCTTCTCAATGGCCTCATGGTCCACCACTTTCTTTCCTTTTATATCTTATTTCTTAGCTTTGAATTTCTCTTTCTCCATGACTAGTTGTTTTTCTTTAAGTTGATTGTTTTCTTGCTCAAGGAATGAAATGATGAATTTGGCCCTTTCTAAATTGCCCTTGGGCTCCATGATCTAAGAATCCTTCTCTTTGATGACTTGTTGTATGTTTTGATGCTCATAATGTGCCTCCAAGTCAACTAGGTCAAAGTCATGCTCAGTGGGCTTCTCATCACATAAAGAAGCCTCATGATGTGATGGTGATCCTTGTTCTGCTGATGTAGTCGCCTGAGCCCCTTACTCAATTTGAGGAGAAAAACAAAGCCTTCTAGCTCTCTGATATGTCTTGTTCAACTCAGGCTTAGGTGCCTTGGAAATATTATGCTATTTTCTTGATGACCCCACCTACATGGGATGTACTGACATGGTTTGGTGCTTGTTGGGTTGTGTTATATTCTTTCCACGACTAACCTACGTAGTGAACCGGGGAGTTAGAGATGGGGTGGAGCCCCCCCTTC
>APFE030796150.1:27079-42747 GCA_000404065.3 Pinus taeda | reverse complement strand
GCAATATTGTTTGAATTGGGATCTTTTGCAACTTTTGAATAAGTGGCCATACTTCTTTGACCTTCTTCCATTCATCCCTTGCTTCATTTATCCAATCTGGTTGGATAATAGAAATAGCGCAAAACAATGCTTCCACATCCTCATCCTTGAAGAGTCTTCCCATTTGGTATGGTTGCCATTTTTTAAGTGCATGTAGTATTGCCAAAATTTCCTTCTCATAAATGGCTTGCTTGAGATGTAGTAGTAAAAATACCCAATTAGCTACATCAAAACATTTTTCACTATGATGTTGATCTACTTGTTGTTTCGTTTGATTTTGCACCGAAGTGGCATTATCCTTTAAAAGTTGGAGAACTTGTTTTTTATGCTCGATGTGATCTTTCATTGCTCGAACCTTTTTCTTCTTGATATGTCCTTCTATCTCTAGAGTTGGAGGAGTGCTAATTTCTTCCAATCCTTTAAAATATATGGTCGGATTCATTTCTTAACATTCAATGTGATCTTTCACTTCTTGAGCATTTTTCTTCTTGATATGTCCTTCTATCTTGATAGTTTGAGGAGTGGTAATTTCGACCAATGAATTAAAAGATATGGTTGAATTCATTGCGTTTCTCGATGAATATATCACTTCTTGCACCTTTTTCTTCTTGATAGGCCTTCTATCTTGAGGGTTTGAGGAGTGGTAATTCTTGCCAATGCTTTACAAGATATGGTCTGATTCATTTCTTCTTTCTCTGGGGTGGGGTCCTGGCGTATATCCTCTTCTTTTGATATTTCTTGATCGTTTTCTTCCTCCTCTTCATATTATATGTAAAATAATTTCTTCTCAGCACACTTATGACCTTTAGTGAATTTGCTATCATAATTGTAACAAAGCCCCTTTTTCTCTTTTTTCTTCCAATTGTTGTGGTGTCACCCTTGTAGGTTGTGGAAGGCTAGGAGAAGCAACACTTCCAGCTTTATAGTTGTGAGGGGTATGCTTCCTGGTTTCCATAATTTGCTTTCCACTATGTCACAAAGCCCTTTTACTCTTTCCAATTGTTGTGGTGTTGCTCCAAAGAAGGTGCTGCGCTTTGTATCCTCATAATGTGCTATCATTTCCTCCATGAAAATTGACCACGTAACAAGTTGTTTACATGAAGAAAGCCCTTCATACCATAAAAATTGATCCGGTTCTAAATATGAAGATGCAATAGATACATTTTGTAATAGTGGTACACCATATAGATCAAAATATTGCTCCATCTGAAGTATCCAATTTACCGGATCCTTGCCATCAAACTTCCTCATCTTGCTTTTTCTTGATTGTAGGAACTCAATCTTGAAATGATTGTAACTCTGTACATTCAAATATTTAAGTTCTAAAATTGTGACCTGCAGTATCCCTTTGCGTCCTCTTTGCAATGCCACCAGTCTGACCCAAATTGGATTCTCCAAGGAAGGGTTATGCAAACTCTCCCACAATGACCTGATTATAGACTAGTTCAGTAGAGCGAACTTGTACGACGTACCATGAGTCACTGTTTCAAACTTTGGCTCTAACAGATATATACAAGAAACTACAGTCCATTCTCTTTCTATAACTTCTGACGAAATTTCAATCTGATGCTCGGAGAGAAATCTATGACGATTTTCCCCAGGTCACCTGTTTGGAATGTAATTCAGGAGTCTACAAAAAGACCAACTTTCTCAGATCATATCTCCGCAAATATAGTACAAAAAGCTCTGAAAGTTGAACTTGAGATTCAACGTGATGTCTTCTCAAATGGGTTTGTTTTTTAGCTTCTGAAATGTTGCATAAAAAATGTTATAGCGAAAATGCCACGATGACCTGTTTGGAGTAGTGAAACCCTAGAATCCAAAGCTCCGATACCAAATGTTATGAAACCAGCTTCAAGAAAGATAGAAAAGATAGATCAACGCCTTAGAATTCAGCCTCTTCGAGGGGGAAATATCCTTTACATTACATAAATGAACAATTCTTGTATGATACAAATGAAAAGACCTCCTTTCTATATATAGGAGTCTAAGGGGCCAAAACATAATTAGAGCTGACATAACAATAATAATGTAAGGGCACAATAATAACAATAGTGGGCTTCTATGGGGCACAATAGTAACAATATGGGCACTACATGGGTACAACAATATAATAAGTGGGTTGTACTAATAACAATAAGGTGTTACACTAGTAGTATAGGGGCCTAACACATACTCACCATATAAACTTTTCATTACATGTAAATAAATCAGATAGTCATCTACAGATATAGACACATGATAGGATGACCATCTATGTAAAGCCATCGTACTGATGATTTAGTGCTCTCTTGAAATCATAGCTTATATGGATGAAACTAGACCTGGGGTATTCTATCTCGTCCAATCATTCATTCAAGTATAAGGCTAACCATATGAAAATGTGATATGGAGTCGAACATGGGAAGACATCATCTGATTACCAGCCAATGATGTAAGTTGTTAACAGACGCGAGAGAAATCACCGATAATGATAATGATTCTCAAGGTACTACAGTACATTCTACATGGTGTGAATAGATTTTTTGATGTTGAACACCATAAAAAGTCTTTCAGTTAAAGGCCTATGATGTCAACCTATCACCAAAAGCAAGAAACTTGCCATTGATGTATGCAAGAATCAAGGTACTGGAAGGGTGTTTCTAAGTCAACTTCTTGGATAATGTGCTGATGTCGACAAGAAGTGACTCATCACAGGAGGGCCATGATGTATCCCCCATCAATGACATGAAACAAGTGTAAATTTTTGAAGACAAAATGTGACTGATGACACAATGTTCAGGAATGGAGGTCATGAAAATGAAGTTTTATGAGTATTGCAAAGAATGAAGTTTACTGAGTGACTTCTCCTAAACATGTCGGCGACACTGAATGAATTGGCAGCATTGACCCAAAACCAAAGTGATGGATGGTGTGATAGACCATAGGTATGATAACCATCATGTATATAACCCAACCCAAATAGCCACAGAGATGAAGTGAATGTGTCATGTTCAAGAGTGACTTTCTACCATAGAGTGATTTATCCCTTTTCCCATTTTCCCCAGTCATTGCTGACTAGTACCTCTTTATTTTTTTCAACAAGCTTGAGGAGGATAACATGTTCTTGATGTATAATTACACCCATTGGGTGAATCCATCACTATGTGATGTTTTAACGAGTCTAGCAAAGGTGAAACTCGGTCTTTTCACGATGGACAAGTTTGTCGTTATTTGAAGCTTTAATGAGTTTAATGACAATGAGAACTCGGTAATTTTCCTGTTTAGAGAGTTTGAAAAGGGAAAAAAGGAAAAATCCATCAGTTATTTTTCGTAAATTTGTCTCCCAAGTCTGAAAAATGTAAAATAATACAAGAGAGTATAGAATTCCTGTAGAAACTTCAATAGATCTAGAATTCTAGTTAAATTAAACACAAGTAATTTGTTGATATTCAAGAGAGGAGAGATATACTTTTCTCCATAAAATAAATGTATTAAATTAATGAACAATAGTAATACATGAGCAACCAAACCTCCAATCCCAAAGGGAGGTGGTTATATAGAAATTTCTGAATCTAGAAAACTAGGAAAAACTAGTAAAAAACTAGAAAAGGCTAAGAAAAACTAAAGGGAGGCCTAAAATAGCAACAATGACTCAAGACAACCTATGAAAACTATCATCCATAAGGAAAGCATGAGGAGGGGCACATTTCCCAAGGAAGGCAACTTAAAACATGCTAAAATGGTTCGGGGGACCAAATCCCTTGACTTAAGGGGGAACCTTCATGTGGGGCGCCAATCCTCAAATAACTCAAGTGGATGAGGTGTGATTAGGTGTGAAGATGCACTTAGATGTCTAAATGGTTTAGGAGAGTCATTGGACCAATATTTCCATAATATTAAGACTTTAAAGGAAAAAAAGAAGGGAAAGTTGGTCCACTGAGCTAGTTTACCAAAAACCAAGTGTGAACATGATTTTTAGTGCATGTGGCTAAGTCAAGGATACTTAGGCTAAAAAATAAATGTAGATGTTAGGATTATATTCGAATAGAGAGAACCTATTGACTATGTTCAATCAACGCATTCCTTTTTCGTAAATAATTTATCTCATTCTAGAAAAGGGTTAAACTTATACTGAGTAGATGTCATTTCCATTCTATTTACGAGCTTAAAAGGACAAGCACTTGTCAATATTTTCATGTTTAAAGAGTTAGGAAAAATATTGAAAGAAAACCCCCTATTTTTATTTTCTTTTAACAAGTCAAAAAGGGAAAATACTCGGCGATCTTTTCAATTTTTATGAGTCATAAAAGAGCTCAAAGGTGACTCATCCTGGAGGAACGAGTGGTATAAAGGATAGCAACTAGTTCTGGTGATGTTGGAACTTCTCAAAACATGTTGATTTATGTGAAGAGGCTGGATAATAAGACCAATCATTGTAACTGTTCCTTAGAAAGGGTAAAACAACCAAGTGAAAGTGTATGATCGGCCAAGAAGATAGTGACAATGAAAGGAGAAAAACCAAGGCTCATTTGATGGAATAGGCTGGTAGAATGGAAATCATGAGGGTTACAATGGAGATGGGTTCATATTTATAGAAGTTTGAACCATAGGTGACTATGCTTGGATTCAATTTCCAATGGAAGGAGAAAAACCAAGGCTTATCTCATGGAAGAGGCTGATAGAATGGAAATCACGAGGGTTACGATGGAGATGGGTTCATTTTTACACAAGCTTGAACCATAGGGAACTATTCTTGGATTTAGTTTCATGTTTACACAAGCTTGAAATGAAAAAATATGCTTGGATTGGTTTACATGCCCCCAACATGATGACTCAATTCTAGGTGCATGCCCCCAAGCTTCATTTCATTCACCTAAGTAAACTACTCATGGCTATCAGGTGGATGGAATGAAGGTTCATTTACGATATCAAGTGAAAGAATCAACTGGGATTTTATGAGATCTAATGAAAGACTTGAATTGGAACTTTGCTCCATGGGACCTTGTTTTATTTTTTAATGACCTTGACACAAGACAAGGAACTCTGCTCATATTCCTTGTTTCATTTTTTAACGAGCTTGACACAAGACAAGGAACTGTGCTCTCAAACATGTTTCATTTTTTAATGAGGTTGACACAGTAAAAGAACTATCCTCATATTATTTGTTTCATTTTTTAACGAGCTTGACACAAGACAAGGAACTATGCTCATGGGACATGTTTCATTTTTTTAATGAGGTTGGCACGGTAAAAGAACTATCCTCATATTCCTTGTTTTATTTTTTGATGAGCTTGACACATGACAAGGAACTACGCTCATGATTCCTTGATCATGACCCATAAGAGGTCATGAATTCCAAGAGTTTCTCATCGGATGGGAGAACAATGCTCTGGAAGGGATACATAGCAAGGAATCCATTAGAAAGATCTAGTTCCAATGCCCCTAATACATAATGCACAAAATCACAGAATTGATCATTAGTTGATGTAGGCATGGAATGGGTTACCACATAATTGACTCATGGTGGGGAATATGCCATTGGAACAAAAGGACTATTTAGGGAAGATGGTTGACTGGAAGCCATATTTGGACCGGGAAATGAAAGTTGGTCAACAGTGACAATTCTGCCTTCATACGGAAAACACATCACTCGACAGAGTGTTGAAACAATAGCTCCCATGTCATAAACATAGTCATGCCCAAGAAGTAAATTGTAATCTAAAGGGCTTGGGACTATCATCACATTGAGATAAACAATTTTCCTCCCAAAGTAATAGGCAAATGAGGAAGGATTCCCAATGATTGATTGGTTCCTCTATTAAAAGCCAATAGATTTTGGGTAACAGGCACAAGTGGCAGTGGACCGAATGCTTTCCAAGAAATGGAGGAAAGGATACTCACAAATGCACCTTCATCTATAACAGTTCCAGGTACAATCATATTATAAACCTATACTATGATATGGAAAGGCACATAATAAGGAAGACGACATCCTGCTAGTCAATTCCAATCAAAGGAAGTGACCAGACTACTTGGAGGGGATACCATAGGAATGAGAGAATTACCTCCTTGAGTTACGAGAATGGGAGGATTTTCCTCCTGTCTTGATGGAACAGGAGGGTTGCGTCCAAACTCATTAGAATCTGAAGAAATGAAAAGAACTTGAATGGTATCATACTCACTCTCTACGGGAAAGGTACGACTAACTAAAGGTGAAATCAGGTCAACTGTTTCCTCGACTTGTGATTGGTCAGGTATATACTCATGGGATTCACATCTAGAGAGAGTGGGTTTGATCGACGGATGATTTGGGTCAATCACTTCATCAACTAGTGAAGGATTAAGGGAGAGTCTCCTGTAACTAGATGGAAGTCATTGTGGAGAAGTAAGATGATTATCCAACACTTTTTGGGCTTCATCCAAATAGGGACAAAGGTGAATGGGGTGATTCCCTTCACATAACCTAGAGGGAAACTTAAATTTACCCTTATTTCCATGATTTTTACTACCACTAGTTGATGGTGTGTCACCAACATGATCTCCAGAAGTTAATAACATAAGATGATGTGAATGAGAAGAACATTCTTCTAAGATCTGAGGAATATCAAAACAATTTCAAAGAAGATTGTCGCCAGTATAAATTTTGCAAGGATATCAAAGTTTTTGAGGCTTATCGGACAGTTTCTCATTAGAAATTGCATTCGAAGAAATGGTTTCTTGGTTTCCCCCTTGCTGAATTTTCTTCTTTTTCTTCTTCTTCTTATCCACCTAGTTACTAGTGTCAATACTTTCACTAGGCGAAGAGAAACAAGGGGAGGAAGAAACAACAGACAAAGAAGGCAAAGGGTCAACTCTAGGATCAACTAGAGGTTGATTTTGTCTAGTTGTAGGAATATTCAGTTGTGGGGCCAAGGAGGTTGAGAACAACCATATTGAAAATCCAATGGTAAGTTCTAGAAGGGACAATGTAGCCATATAAGGAGCACTAATATTTCAGAAAGGAGGAAAAGAACTAGGATTACCATCAAAAGGAATTCCTTGATCAGTGGACTTCAGAGTTGTTGCCATATGTCTCAACCTAAGATCAACTAAGGAGTGACATGGAGGATGTTATCTGCGGTCAATTAATTTTATTTTAATCAAAATAACATAAAAAAATAAAAGAGGGATAATCTAGGAAAAAGGATTACCAAGTAACTGTGAATTGCAATATACTACCTTAGTAAACCAAGGACTTAACATACATGCAGGAAATCTCCCCGAATGTTGTTTTTAGTGTATCATGGTATACAGGGTGACTGATTCAGTTACCTATGGATGGATAACAACCTAATATAGTCTTCCCAAATATACCCAAAAGTACATGGAGGCCCAACCCATGTTAGCGTTATCTAATGTGAAACCGCACAATGAGATCATTCCTTTATACTTTTCGTACTGTAACATCGCCCAATATACCTAAAAGTACATGGATGAGCTACGATATACGTATATACATTAAATGAGGTATCACACTCAGAATGTATCACAAATCATTAGTGATAGCTTCTATGTTTAACAATGTCGAAACACATCTCAAGCCTAGACCTCTAAATGTTATGCGTTAAGTTACAATGCTCCATTAGGTTAATTGACATAAATTTTAGTTGATCTTGTTTAAAAGTTTTCCTTTCAGGTTCACTGCGTGATGTTTTTGAAACTCCTAGAATGCAAATAAGATGAGAAACATTCTTTTCATTTGATTCAAAACAATGAAAACCATAACTAAAAGGGATAGAGCAATCCGAATCTTTAAACAAAGAGCATAGAGCACATCTAATGCAACTTAACCTATACCATTCCTTCAAGCACACACAAACTTCTAAATGCATTATGCATGTTTTTATTTTCATTCTTTTAATGTTTAGCTGAACATAAAGAAAATAAATGCACAAACGATTAATCAATGCTTTTCACAAGAAACGAAGACTTTACAACAATTTATTTTTCAAATAAATGAAGACTTTAAGAAAATTATTTTTGAGAAAAGTAAAGACTATTCAATATAAGCCAACTTTGTCAATGAATTGATAATGATAAAGAAATCTCTTAAGAAACACTAAAAAAGAAAGGTCAAAGTAAGGCTAGGAAATGAAATGCAAACTAATTTTAGAGACAAAGAAAAGCATTGATCTTTAGCAAACAACATCATAAGCAACTTTGGAAAAAATCAAGAAAAAGATGGGTTTTTTTTGCTTGCCAGGGATCAGCGCTGACCTGAGTGGGAGACAATGCATTACATGGCACTGTCTCTAAGCTAAGGCTGCTCTGCAATGCACTATGTCAAGAACAACACTGCGCTGATGCCAGAGAGAGCTACCAACACACATTTAAGCACACTTTTTTGACCAAAAAAATTCAAAATGACTGAAGAGTGATCAATGAAGTCAAGTAAAGTCTAGTAGGATGTAGTATGATAAGGGTAAACTACTAGGAACGATGGTCGTTCCCCAGTATGGTCGCTAATTTATTATACGGAATTTATACCTTTGGATAAGTACATCTTCCCTAAGTGGGTAGTTACACTTAGAACAACAGAAGTAAAGATGCTTAACCTTTTCCTACAATAGATAGATAAGATAAAGGAACCTACTTGTGATCCTTTGCTTCCTTTGATCTCCTTTGAGTTGCTCCCATCACTTCCGCTCAAATTGAATTCGCTCAATTGGTACCTACCAACATAAACAGAAGACGATAACAATCAAAGCATATGATCTATCTATTGTAAACAAATGGAATTAACAATATTTGAACATACATTCATCATAGATATAGGAAAAAGTATTGGAAAAGGAACAAACAAATTTATTTATTGATAGAAGGAGAATTTACACCCAATGTGGTTCGATCTTGTGTCACTCATCCAACTTAGTCCAAACCCTCATCACACCAATAACAAAATCAATCCAGCAGCATAACATTAATTTAAAATGATTTCAAGTCTCCAAACCAACAATATTTCTCTATAATATCCAAGTTCCAGCCCCCTTGATCACTATGACGAGTGGTCAATTTATAGGGAAATGCAAGTGGTTTTGTCATAAACTGGGTATTTAATGGTTTTACATAATTGGATAGTTAGCTTCCATGGAGAAAGCGATGAGAGCATAGAGGGTTGAATGATCCATAGCCTATCCAAAATCAAGCTCAGAAGATGAGATAAGAGCTAGTAATCCTTCTAGAATGCTCTAGAATCAAGGAATATTCCTATAATCCTATGCCAATTTTGCTCATGCTCACCTAGTGTAGGCTAAAGTTGGCATAAATGCTCTGTAACATAGGTCTGAATGGGCCTACCTACTATGTAGAGAAATTTCCCCTAACCAAGGGTGTGTTGGTGTCTTAAGGAGGCATTCCAGTAGGCTTTCAAACTAGGAAACTTTCATGGATGAAAACATTCAATATGATGACTTGTCTATGGCATGTAGCAACTAAAATTAGGGTTTGATGAGACCTATTTGTACTAATCTGATTGTTAGGAGTGATGTGCCAAAATAGACCTGTAACAGTATGACTGCGGATGTGTTATCATTGGTAGGTCCAACCACTTCACAATCTTTGCTGAAATGAGGTTATTTTAGCTCCTGTTGTTGACAATGAACTACAATTGAGAACCTTTCACTCACATTTGTGATTGGAAGAGGCGTCCCCCCTCCTCTTGATCTTCAGGCTCATTCTTCTAGATCTTGGTGGTGGCCACGATGGAACTAGGCTCCACATTAATGATCTGCTTCCCTTTGTAATTCCCCTTATCAGGTTCTGACACAGAGTCGGAACATGTGTCTAATTCAGGACCCTTCAGCTCAGACACCAGTGGCTGCTCGGCTTGACACTCACATGTGTTGTTAATGGGGCTCTTATGGAACTAATACCATTTTCATGTGTCATTCTTTGTCTTCATGGTGTTGTTCTTTGCTTGCGGCTTTGGCGGGTTGTCCCTGGTCACCCCGCCTTGGCTTTGGATTTTTCTCTTTGGTTTGGGGGCTCCTTTTCCTTAATTTGGATTCATAGATCCAAAGTATTGCTTCTTCTATTTAAACTTCTGCTTAATATTGACAGCATATCACTATGTCGTGTTGAGCGAGGAGATGTCCAAGAACTCCATCTCATCCTAGATGTACTTGTGTAGACAGACATGGTACTTGAGTACCAAATGCCACTCAGAACCCTTGATACCCAACTTCGTGTGGAGGGTATGGAAAAAATTTGTGAACTCTGACACATTTTAGTCCCCTCCCTGACATAGCGTGGTCCACTTTATGTATTTATTTTAATAGCTCTCGACATGGTAATATTGTTCCTTGATGGCATCTCAGAAAGCATCGCAAGTGGGTGTGGATAAAAATAATGAGGATTCCCTCTTGTCCTTTTGTTCACATCAGTTTTCCCACCAATCCTTGACATGTGGGGTGGCTTTGAGAAGTGAAAAAGCAATTGTTTCCCTATTGGAAAAGTCATGAAGTGGAAAATATCCTTCCAATAGCTTCAATCATTTACCTACAATGTTTGCATCTATCTAGCTCTCAAATATGGCAATATCGAAGTGAACTTATGTTAAAATTGGCAACTAGGGCCAAACTTCATGTGAGTCATATTATTCATGGCTGATAATATTTTTATTAGATTCCTCTAATTGAGAGGTGTAAGACTGATATAAATATCATCCAATTCCGATAAGTATTCATGGAGATATGAATTTATTTTGATTATGGAATTGTTATCAAGCCGACCTACAACTCATGTAGGCTCAGAAGCCCAACAATCACATCTATTAAAACATCATCATTTGTGCATAAATACAAGAGGAATTTTCCTCATTTTCACTCACTCATCTCATCACATCTCTCTCTCTTTACTGTGCAGAAAAGAGTCTCTTCTCCACTACGTAGAGAAGAGTCTCTCTCTCACACGTGTGAAGCCAGAAGCTGCTGAAACTGAAGCTGCAACTGCAGAAGTAAAGTTTGACCTGTGTGGACTAGAATATCTCCTCATCTAAACTATGTTGTAGTTTCATCTAAAACTCCTCTGAAAGCCACAACTTTTGGTGGTGGAATCAAGTAAATTCGATGAACGATTTGCAAGATATTGACTGCCCTAGTTTGAAAGAAGCTGTTGAAACTGAAGCTGCAACTGCAGAAGTGAAGTTTGACCTATGTGGACCAGAATATCTCCTCATCTGAACTGCACTGTAGTTTCATCTAAACCTCCTCTAGAAGCCACAACTTTTGGTGGTGGAATCAAGCTGATCCGACAAGTCGGTTTGTGAGATATCGTTTGCCCTAGTTTGATGATGAAGCTGCTAATGCTGATGCTACTAGTCTAGGGTTTGCTACTGCTGATATAGATCAGATTTATTGTACTATTTATCTCTGCTAAATTATTGAAGATAAAAGATGATTTGATCAAAGGGTTTCCCCACACATTGTGGGGTTTGTCCTTGGCTAGCCGCCACATCTTATGTTTCTTGTCTTGGCTTGTTTTCTGTCGATCATTTAATGTTTTATCTGCACTTTACTTTCTGTACATGAGATTGCTAATATGTGGAATATAATAAGAAAAATAAGTAAACTGTTATAAGCATAGAAGACACCATGGCTTAACATGGAATCAGAGCTGAGGTGAAGACAAAGCTCGAGCAAAATCAAGAGCAATCACCGAAGAGAAGATTGGCAAAGCTATCCTAAAAGAACTATGGGGTCCTCAACACTCTTTCCTGTTGAAGACAAGCTCCATGAGAAAGCTGACTATCACGGATGGAAGATGTCTATTGATCTAACCCTAGAATATCAAGGAGTGTTGGACCATGTAAGAGGCAATATTTTTGAGCCTCCATCAAATGCATCTGCTGCTACTTGGAACAAATGGAAAAATGGAGAAGTCAAAACAAAGAAGATCACTTGGGACTTTATCGAAAAGCACTTGGTGGCCTACATCTCTGAACTAGATACCTCCAAGGAAATATATGATAGACTGGTGAGTTTATTTAAAGTCGATGATGCAAATCAAGTTTTGTTTCTTAGAAATAAATTGAGGGGAATCATGAAGGGTAAAGATGAGAGTATGCAAGCATACTTCTTAAGAATCACCAAGATCAAGAATGATCTCCTATCTATTGGGGAGACTATCACTGACAGAGAAATGGTACTCACGACTCTTGGAGGATTACCATCCAAATGGTATGTGTTCAGGACTACTCTTTTGAACAATAATATGATTCCTGGTTTTGAGGAATTAATGGCTAGATGCATTCAAGAAGAAATAAGGGTAGAAGAGCAAGAAATGCCCATGCCTAAAGGTCCTCCTGCTGCCTTTTCTTCTCATGCTAAGAAAAGAAATAATTCCAGGACTAAATCAAAAGGAAAGGTTGGAACTAAGGGTGGAAAAAAAGGATGATGTTACATCTGCGATAAAGTAGGTCACTATGCAAGGGAGTGCCCTGATAGAAAGGACTCACACTGGGACGATGATCAAAATCCCTCTGATGGAAATCATAGGAATGACAAATTCGATAGCAAAGGTAAGAGGAGAGCTGGGAATCAAGGAAGAGGAAAGCCATTCAAGAAGGCTAGAAATTCTAGGATGTATTAAATGCACCTAACCTCAAAAAGAATGTGGTGTCCATCTCAGCAATGGAAGACAAAGGCTACAAGGTAACCTTTAGCGATGGCAAGGTATGTATATGGAAAAATAATGTTAAATATGCCTTTACTCTTGGGTTTCATGTTGATTCAGTATATCAGGTCAATGGAATTCCACTAGGTATCATGTCTTATGACACATCTCTTCAATCTGAATGTTGCATCGGAGCTTTGCCCCCTTCATTATAAAGCTCTACTCGGTGTAAGACAAATGGTGATAGGAATGTCCAAATTCCAATAGAGAGAAGGTGTATGTCTAGGATGTGCTGAAGGAAAGCTCAAAAGGGGACAATTTCCCTCAAGCCAAAGCAAGATCTTCGATATATTATAGTTGGTTCACTCAGGCATATCTGAGGCTGACATTCAGAGGGAGACTACTACACCACATAGTCTTGAGTAGAATGGTGTGCCGGAAAGGAAGAACCGTACGATTATGGAAGCTGTCTCTATGGGTAGATGATGTAACAATTCTTGATGTGGAGTGTTGAAAATGTAACAAGATGATGGAGCTTAGTGAAAAGAAGTCGCCTTCACTAAGTGGTCCCGCAGGCTATTTTTGGCGCAAAGTCTATTTTTAGACATATGGATCATGGTCTATGAGTTTTAGGATGCTATTTATGGATGATTGGTAATGTTGGTAAAAAAAGATGGACCTCTATTTTTAGACATATGGGCAGAGTCTATTTTTAGACTGCCAGGCTAAAAATAGAACAGTCGAATATTATTAGCTCTTAAAAATATTTGGACTATAAACATCATCTTATTCTCTTGGAGCACTTCAGTTCGAGCTATAGATGTGGCACATGCAACTACCAAAAGGAAATATGTTTTTCTTATGGGTTAGTTGAGCCATTGCATGAAGGACTTCAGTAAGAACTCAAGTGATTGAGTTTGGTGGAGTTGATTGAGGAGTTGATGGAGTTGTGTTCAGTTTGACTTAGTTGAACTAGTTTTATATTAGTCTAACTGACAAATACACTAGTGATGAGTGGTGTGAATTAATTATTAATTAATTCACTAATTATTAACTCATAAATCAACTGAAGAATACATCAGTTAACTCAATGCATGAATAGTTCAGTGGAGACAAGTGTTAGAGGTGAGTGAAAGGGTAAGACAATTGTCAGTTGTGACTATAGTTGTGCATGTGATTTGTACAATCGATGGATTGAGATTGGATTGCGTAGTGTTACACAAGGGAAATACGAGTTTTGATCAACCATTCTCATCTATTCTCATGTACGATTGCGTAGTGGAGGCAGACAAGCAGCGGAGGAGATTTGAGCCAGTGATTGATTCAGATCTGAGCTAGTTTGTGTGTAACAGGTGGAGATAGTACTGAGTACTTGTGAGGAGTATTGTACTATGTATTGTTACATGTTCTCAATCAATATAATATACAGATTGTTGTATGCTTTCGCCATGATATACTGTGTTGATATGTGTGATTGATGTTTCAATGTGCGCATGTGATTGATGTTTTAATTCTACAAATTGATGATCAATGTAGAGGAGGTTATTTATTACGCATGCATTCCACAAATAGTGTATAATCAGGATAATCTCTATGAATAAGTGTCATATTATTCAAAATTTCTACATGGTACCAGAGTTGTTTGATTTGTAGAAAAAGTTCTACAGGATATCAAAGTGAGGATTGATCATTAGATCTATTATTCATAAAGTGTTTACATTTTGTTTCTTCAGGAAGAGTCTGTAATCAGGCCAGGTAGCTTCTGGATTCATACTTCTTTTGGAAGGTGAGATATCTAGTGAATGCCCATACAGTTGATCTCTGTATGAGAAATACTTTGTTCTCACGAATTTTAGATCAGAAGCGGTTGAGTTTTGAGCTGGTGGAATGGCGCTCAAGGATAAACTCAGAAACATCTAAGTGTGAGAATGGAGACAGTATGCCCAAGTAATCTCACGAAGTTCACCCAATGCCGAGATGAGCTGGGAAGTGTGGGGGTGACTGTCGATGATGAGGACTTGGTGAGCTTGGCTCTCCTTGGTCTTCCGAAGAGTTGGCATTCCTATTAGGACTTTGTCAATAGACGAGAGAAATTGCCAGGATGGAGGAGACTTTGGTCAGATCTTGTGCAAGAGGAGATCAGGTGAAATACCAGGGAGGAAATCCAAGGAGGGATCCGGGGAAGGATCTAAAGGTGAGGCACTTTCTTCACAAATTGAGTTGGATTTCACACTCCTTGCATTCATGGTCTCATCCATGGCAGGAATTGGTTGGTTTCTTGATAGTGGAGCTTCTTTCCACATGACCAGTGACAAGAGTTTGTTCAGTACTTTGGAGGAGAAAGATCTCCAGATACTCATAGCGATGGGTAATGATGAGAAGTATAGTGTCTCAGGTGTAGGCACAGTTATTTTTCAGAGGGAGCATGGATCTCGCTTTACCTTGACCAATGTCAAGTATGTACCAGGACTGAAGAGAAACTTGGTGTCGATCGCGATGCTGGAAGACAGAGGCTATGATGTAGTCTTCAGTTAGGGAAAAGTTTTCCTTAGACACATCATCACTAGACAGGTGAAGCATATTAGTTCACGGGTCAAGAACCTATATGCTATTGAGGTTCAAGATGCATGCAAAGCCTTGACCAGCAAGGAAACTGATGGAGACTTGGTGGTTGAGAGGGAGGGTATATTACCTCTTAACATGCAGAGCCAGAAGAAGTCTTAGACAATGGTGGAGGAGCCACGATTGGTGCAACAGCTTCAGGAGGTTATGGAGGAGCTACAACAGGGGAAGTTGAGATGAGATCAAGTAGAGACATATACTCATGCAGAGACCTCCAGTAAGGGAAAACATCGAGCCAGGTGGGCAGAGGGATCACATGAAGCCATACCTCCAGGTAGGAGGTGGGGTGATATAGAGTGATCATCCCAAGGAGGAGGGGCAGGATCCTTGAGGTACCCAACCTCTTAGATGAGACCTTGCTACAGGAGCCCTGA
>APFE030796150.1:14921-27059 GCA_000404065.3 Pinus taeda | reverse complement strand
AGATGATGGAGCTTAGTGAAAAGAAGTCGCCTTCACTGAGTGGTCCCGCAGGCTATTTTTGGCGCAAAGTCTATTTTTAGACTATGTCTATTTTTAGACATATGGATCATGGTCTATGAGTTGCAGGAGGCTATTTATGGATGATTGGTCATGTTGGTAAAAATAGATGGACCTCTATTTTTAGACATATGGGCGGAGTCTATTTTTAGACTGCCAGGCTAAAAATAGAACCGTCGAATATTATTAGCTCTTAATAATATTTGGACTATAAACATTATCTTATTCTCTTGGAGCACTTCAATTTGAGCTACAGATATGGCACATGAAACTGCCAAAAGGAAATATGCTTTTCTTATGGGTTAGTTGAGCTATTACATCAAGGACTTCAGTTAGAACTCAAGTGATTGAGTTTGGTGGAGTTGATTGAGGAGTTGATGGAGTTGTGTTCAGTTTGACTTAGTTGAACTAGTTATATATTAGTCTAACTGAAAAATACACTAGTGATGAGTGGTGTGAATTAATTATTAATTAATTCACTAATTATTAACTCATAAATCAACTGAAGAATACATCAGTTAACTCAGTGCATGGACAGTTCAGTGGAGACAAGTTTTAGAGGTGAGTGAAAGTGCAAGACAGTTGTCAGTTGTGACTATAGTTGTGCATGTGATTTGCACAATCAGTGGATTGAGATTGCCAATGAGGATTGTGTAGTGTTACACAAGGGAAATACGAGTTTGGATCAGCCATTCTCTTCTATTCTCATGCAAGATTGCATAGTGGAGGCAGGCAAGCAGCAGAGGAGATTTGAGCGAGTGATCGATTCAGATCTGAGCTAGTTTGTGTGTAACAGGTGGAGATAGTACTGAGTACTTGTGAGGAGTATTGTACTATGTATTGTTACATGTTCTCAATCAATATAATATACAAATAGTTGGGGGTTTTCAGCTGTATGCTTTCTCCGTGATATACTGTGTTGATATGTGTGCTTGATGTTTCAATGTGCGCATGCGATTGATGTTTTAATTCTGTAAATTGGTGATCAACGTAGACGAGGTTATGTATTATGCATGCATTCTACCAATAGTGTATAATCAGGATAATCTCTGTGAATAAGTGTCATATTATTCAAAATTTCTACATGGTATCAGAGCTGGTTGATTTGTAGAAAAAGTTCTATAGGATATCAAAGCGAGGATTGGTCATCAGATCTATTATTCAGAAAGTGTTTACATTTTATTTCTTCAGGCAGAGTCTGTAATCGGGCCAGGTAGCTTCTAGATTCATCCTTCTTTTGGAAGGTGAGATATCTGGTGAATGCCCATACAGTCGATATCTGTATGAGAAATACTTTGTTCTCACAAATTTTAGATCAGAAGTGGTTGAGTTTTGAGCTGGTGGAATTTCCCTCAAGGATAAACTCAGAAACATCTAAATTTGAGAATGGAGACAATATGCCCAAGTATCTCACGAAGTTCACCCAATGCCGGGATGAACTGGGAAGTGTGGGGGTGACTGTCGATGACGAGGACTTGGTGAGCTTGGCTCTCCTTGGTCTTCCAAAGAGTTGGCATTCCTATCAGGACTCTGTCAATGGTCAGGATAAATTGCCAAGATGGGAGAGACTTTGGTCAGATCTTGTGCAAGAGGAGATCAGGCAGAATACCAAGGAGGAAATCCAAGGAGGGATCCGTGGAAGGATCTAAACATGAGGCACTTGCTTCACAGGTTGAATTCGATTTCACACTATTTGCATGCATGGTTTCATCCATGGCGGGAAGTGGTTCATTTCTTGATAGTGGAGCTTCTTTCCACATGACCGATGACAAGAGTTTGTTCAGTACTTTGGAGGAGAAAGATCTCCAGATACTCATAGCGATGGGTATGATGAGAAGTATATTGTCTTAGGTGTAGGCACGGTTATTTTTCAGAGGGAGCATGGATCTCGCTTTACCTTGACCAATGTCAAGTATGTACCAGGATTGAAGAGAAACTTGGTGTCGATCACGATGCTAGAAGACATAGGCTTTGATGCAGTCTTCAGTTAGGGAAAGGTTTTCCTTAGACACAACATCACTAGACAGGTGAAGCAGATTGGTTCATGGGTCAAGAACCTGTATGCTCTTGAGGTTCAAGATGCATGCAAAGCCTTGAGTAGCAAGGCAACTGATGGAGACTTGGTGGTTGAGAGGGAGGGTATATTACCTCTCAACATGCAAAGCCAGAAGAAATCTCAGACAATGGTGGAGGAGCCACAATTGGTGCAGCAGCTTCAAGAGGTTGTGGAGCACCTACAATAGGGGAAGCTGAGAGGAGATCGAGTAGATACATCTACTCATGCAAAGACCTCCAGTAAGGGAAAACGTCGAGCCAGGTGGGCAGAGGGATCACATGCAGCCATACCTCTAGGTAGGAGGTGGGGTGATATAGAGTGATCGTCCCAAGGAGGAGAGGCAGGATCCTTGAGGTACCCAACCTCTTGGATGAGACCTTGCTACAGGAGCACCGATGTGGAGTAACAGGAACTGATTGATTGTGTAGAGATAGATGTTGAAGGAGTAGCAGAGAGAGCGACAGTGTAGGGAATCCCAGGACAGTGCATAGCTAGCAGGCCACAGCAATGCGAGAGGAACAAGTGTTTTGCGCAGTGCTAGGTGGCAAAGAGAAGTGTGCAATGGAGCGAGATGCATGGAGATGCTGCAGTAGTGCAGATGTTAGAGAGGGAGCACTTGTCAGCAACAGGTAGAGCTTCAGCATCAGAGTATGTTCCTAGGCCAACAGAGTGGTCAGTTGGGAGTGTTTTTGTTCCAAGTGTTGTTGGAGCAAGTGGACCGAGTAGATGTGTTGCACACAGAACATTCCAGAGTTACAGGATAGGGGTTGTAGATAATCCATATCTTGTTGAGAGGGAGTTTTGAAAATGCAACAAGATGATGGAGCTTAGTGAAAAGAAGTCGCCTTCACTAAGTCGTCCCACAGGCTATTTTTGGCGCAAAGTCTATTTTTAGACTATGTCTATTTTTAGACATATGGATGATGTTCTATGAGTTGCATGATACTATTTATGGATGATTGGTCATGTTGGTAAAAATATATGGACCTCTATTTTTAGACATATGGGCAGAGTCTATTTTTAGACTGCCAGACTAAAACTAGAACAGTCAAATATTATTAGCTCTTAATAATATTTGGACTATAAACATTATCTTATTCTCTTGGAGCACTTCAGTTTGAGCTACAGATGTGGCACATGCAACTGCCAGAGGGAACTACACTTTTCTTATGGGTTATTTGAGCTATTGCATGAAGGAATTTAGTTAGAACTCAAGTGATTTGAGTTTGGTGGAGTTGATTGAGGAGTTGATGGAGTTGTGTTCAGTTTGACTTAGTTGAACTAGTTGTATTTAGTCTAACTGACAAATACACTAGTGATGAGTGGTGTGAATTAATTATTAATTAATTCACTAATTATTAACTCATAAATCAACTGAAGAATACATCAGTTAACTCAGTGCATGGACAGTTCAGTGGAGACAAGTGTTAGAGGTGAGTGAAAGGGAAAGACAGCTGTCAGTTGTGACTATAGTTGTGCATGTGATTTGCGCAATCAATGGATTGAGATTGCCAATGAGGATTGCGTAGTGTTACACAAGGGAAATACAAGTTTGGATCAGCCATTCTCATCTATTCTCATGCAGGATTTGCGTAGTGGAGGTAGGCAAGCAGCGGAGGAGATTTGAGCCAGTGATTGATTCAGATCTGAGCTAGTTTGTGTGTAACAGGTGGAGATAGTACTGAGTACTTGTGAGGAGTATTGTACTATGTATTGTTACATGTTATCAATCAATATAATATACAGATAGTTGGGGGTTTTCAGCTGTATTCTTTCCCCATGATAAATTTTGGTTATATGTGTGACTGATGTTTCAATGTGCGCATGTGATTGATGTTTTGATTCTGTAAATTGATGATCAACGTAGAGGAGGTTATGTATTATGCATGCATTCCACAAATAGTGTATAATCAGGATAATCTCTGTGAATAAGTGTCACATTATTCAAAATTTCTACATGGAGGAGCCCATGGATCCTATTTATCCACCTGAGCCTTCCTCTTCTAAGAAGAGGCCTTCATTGCTTACGGAGGTACTTGATGATGCTGAAGGACATGTTGCACCCCAAGGAACCTTTCGTGAAAGTAAGAAACCTAACAGGTATCAGGGATACCTGACCATCATGAGCGCAATCATACAAAATGAGCCTTCATCATTCTCAGATGTTGTCAAGCATCAAGTATAGAAGGATGCTATGACCGAAGAATATGAGTCTATTGTGAAGAATAATGTCTGGGAAGTAGTTCCCAGACCCCAGGACATGATAGTTGTTACTTCTAAATGGATTTACAAGATAAAGCATGCAGTAGATGGAAGTACGGAGAAGTATAAGGCTCATTTTATTGCTTTTGGTTTCTCTTAGAAGGAAGATATAGACTATGATGTGATATTTGCACTTGTTTCCAGATATACAACCATCCATTTGATCATAGCCCTTGTGGCTTCACAAGGATGGAACCTACATTAGATGGATGTCAAGACAACGTTCTTGCACGGTTAAATCAAAGAAGAGGTCTATGTGGAGCAACCTGAAGGATTTTAGATTTATGATTGAAAATCTCATGTATGCAGGGTGAAGAAGGCTCTCTATGGGTTGAAGAAAGCACCTCGAGCATGGTATGAGAGGATCGATAGCTACTGGATGAAGCTAGGATTCACTAGGAGTGAAGTTGATCTTAACCTTTACCTTAAGGTTGAAGATGACAAGCCTCTCATACTGGTGCTGTATGTGTATAAAAAGCCAGTGACTACCTTGTGGATCTTAACTTTTAGAAGCTATATGGTAGTGATGTCAGACCAGATTTGGGAAATGCCTCTGAGTTTCAAAAAATCATTCACGTTGATGTTCATGGTGAACCTCCGTCCGAACATATGTTTTGCAGTTAGCATTGTGAGCTCAAATTTGGTTGAGCTTCACTAGATTGGTGCCAAGAATATTCTGAGATGTCTTCAGGACACAATCTCTCATGGATTGAGATACACTGCTGGAAATATGAAACTGCATGATTATTCGAATGCTGATTAGGCAAGTAGTGTGGAGGATCGCTAGAGCACTTTTAATGCTATTTCTCTTTGTTGTCTGCTTTGATATAATGGATGAGCAAGAAGCAGAAGTCGGTTTCCATAAGCACCGCCGAGACTAGATACATATCTATGAGTATGAACTCGTATGAAGCTTCTTAGCTGGGGAACATCATCAGTGAGCTGTTTGAACACACACCATTGTGATTCTCTGTAACAACCAGAGGTGGGATTCAATTATTGAGGAATCCCGTATTTGTCGATTTATCTAGCAGATAGACATCATTTGGGATATGGTAGGTTGATGAGCAAGGAGGCTCCATCGCATTAAGATGATGTACAAGTCGATACACCTTATCAAATCCTCAAGGAAAGATCTAATCTGTGATTTTCCCAAACGACTTGGAGTCATCAAGAAATCCTTGTAGAAGGGTCCTGCATGTTCCATACATTGAGCTCTGGGAGCTCTGAGGACTTGTGGTTATTACTGGAGCAACATATGAGCACAGGGTGACTCACCCTCCCCTGGTGGTGTGCATTGGAACAAGATGATTCGCTCTCTTGTGGGACAAGATGATTCGATCTCTTGTGGAACGAGATGATTTTCTCTCTTGTGTAACAGGATGATTAGTTCTACTGTGAGGCCTGGATTGATGTGTTCTCCATGGCGACTATAGTAGGATTGATGTGTTCTCCTGTGAGGCCTGGATTGATGTGTTCTCCATGGCGACTTTAGCAGGATTGATGTGTTCTCTTTTGAGGCTTGGATTGATTTGTTCTCCATGGTGACTGTAGTAGGATTGATGTGTTCTCCTATGAGGCCTGGATTGATGTGTTCTCCATGGTGGATTGGATTGATGTGTTCTCCATTGTGGCTTGGATTGATGTGTTCTCCATGGAAATTGTAGCAGGATTGATGTGTTCTCTTGTGAGGACGAGATTGATTAAGTTCTCCTGTTGAGACATCCTACCCATGCAGTCTAGGAATCATGGGAAGTACCTCTCATATGATCAATGAGCAGGGAAATGAAGTTAGGGACCATAGTAGTATTGATGGATGCATCATTGTATCTACCATACTCCCTACACTAGGATGACCTCCATTGATCTAGGATCAATGATATTGGTTTGGGACCAGTGCTAGGAGTGGTACATCCTATGACACTGACTTTGGGTTGGTTGAGACTGGTCTGGGACTAGTGGTATGCACTCTGAGACTGACTTTGAGTCAGTGGAGGATGTTACTAGTTTGGGACTAGTGGTAGGAGTTGTACATACTATGACATTGACTTCGGGTCAGCTGAGACTAGTCTGGGACCAGTGGTACATACTCTGAGACTAACTTTGAGTTAGTATGATACATCCTTGATCATTTCTTCTTCTTCATAATTCAGACAAAAGCAGAGCAGAACAGAACAATGCAAGAGCGGAGTAGAACAGAGCAGAACAACACAGATCAGTATAGGGTAGAACAATACAAAGTAGAATAGGCATAATAGAGTAGAGTAGGGCAAGGGTCAGGCTATACAGGGTAGTGCATTTGATGGATGAATAGTAACGATTGATAGACAGATTGTAGATGAAGTTCTCTCTAGTTGAGAGGGAGTGTTAAAATTGGAAACTAGGGCCAAACTTCATGTGGGTCATATTATTCATGGCTCATAATATTTTTATTAGATTCCTCTTGTTGAGAGGTGTAAGATTTATATAAAGATCATCTGATTCTGATAATTATTCATTGAGGTATGAATTTATTTTGATTATGGAATTATTATCAAGTCGACCTACAACTCATGTAGGCTCAGAAGCCCAACAGTCGCATCTATTCAAACATCATCATTTGTGTATAAATACAAGAGACTTTTCCTCATTTTCACTCACTCATCTCATCACATCTCTCTCTCTCTCTCTCTATACTGCGCATAAAAGAGTCTCTTCTCTACTGCGTAGAAAAGGGTCTCTCTCTCACAAATGTGAAGTCAGAAGCTGCTGAAACTGAAGCTGCAACTGAATAAGTAAAGTTTGACCTGTGTGGATCAGAATATCTCCTCATCTAAACTACATTGTAAGTTCATTTGAACCTCCTCTGAAAGCTGCAACTTTTTCTGGTGGAATGAAGTTGATCCGACGGTCGGTTTGTGAGATATCGTCTGCCCTAGTTTGACGATGAAGCCACTAATGCTGATGTTGCTGGTCTACGGTTTGCTACTGCTGATATAAATCAGATTTATTGTACTATTTATCTCTGCTGAATTATTGAAGATAAAAGAAGATTTGATCAAAGGGTTTCCCCACACATTGTGGGGTTTGTCCCTGGCTAGCCACCACATCATGTGTCTCTTGTCTTGGCTTGTTTTTTATCGATAGTTTAATGTTCTATCTGCACTTTACTTTATGTACACGTGATTGATAATCTGTCGGAATATAATAAGAAAAAGAAGTAAAATGTTATAAGCATAGAACATACCATAACTTAACAACTTATACCTTAAAAGGAGCGGCACCTCCAAAATGGGAGTTGGATGAAGATGTGTCACCTGTGGGTAGCCGTTAAAGGATCTGGGCAAAGTTATCCATCATTGTGTTCCTTTGTGGCTCAAGGGCTTCCTCAAACCATGTTTTGAAAGGATCTCCTACCCCCTCATCTTTCTTTTCTTCCACCATGGGAGGCCGTCAGGGTTTGTGAGGCTATTCTTGCAAAGGTTCAACCAGATCGAGCCCTAACTCCTTATAACCTAACCTTGCTGGATAGAGGCAAAGAAAAATAGAGAAAGAGTAGACCGCTTTGATACCACTGGTTTGAACTTGAATAAGAACAAAACAAATTACACATATAACCATAAATATATAAATGCAACATAAATAACACTTCATTTCAATAATATCATAATACTGAAATATGTTTACAAATAGAATGGAAATAAAATAGCTTGCGTGATGGAAGCTTATCCCTGAGAAGAGATGTGGCAGCCACATGCCTCTGAAATGTGTTACAATGAATCTTAAATGTGTATTTGTTATTGATGAACAATGGAAAACCCTAAATATCCAAAAATCTAACCCTAGGAAATGAAGCACCAAAACTATGGGCCCTGTTTGGGTAAATTGGTATATCAAATTCCCGGGGTGGTAACTTTGGCATACAATCTCCGTTTGGCTATCACAATACCATGTTTTGAAGATATCAAAGAGAAGGTTGCAAATAATAAATAAAATTGCTTTTGGACATTTTAATTCTCTCCATTTTCCCTAAAAACCTTGTTTAGGGCCTCAAAACAAATACGAAAGTTTAGGACCCAAAAAACTGCCAAAAATAGTAAATTGTGCTACAGTGAAGGAAACCAAAAAACTGAAAAAGATAGTGTTGGAGGTCCAAGTAGAATAAGTGGGTGGCCACCAATATCCACCTAGATCATCTAAAAATATCTTGACAAAGTACGACCCTGACAAAACAGTAGAGGTAGAGGATCGTTTAGATAATTTCTACCTACATTTGCAAACATTTGAGGTATGCTATGATGATGTTGCATGTATACTCTTTTTGTGTACCTTAGATGGTAGAGTAGTTGTATAGGATCATAGTCTTCCTCCAAATTCCATCCATAAATGGAGGGCATTTATGAAAATTTTCCTTGAGAAGTTTGTTGATGACAAGACCCCCACCATGTTGTTGACAGAGCTGGGCAATCTCAAGATGAAGCACAAGGAAAAGTGAAATATTTCAATCATAGGTTTAACTATATTCTAAATAATTTCCAAGAAAGCACTAAACCTCATTACTCCATCATCATCGATTATTACACTTCTTCCATTCCAACCAACATTGCGCAGTTTGTAAAGAGAACTATGAAATAATATCTTTGGCTACTAGTGCCTACAAGGGTTGATGGCTAGTCAGCTGGAAGAGATGATGGGAGAAAAATTTTCTCCTATAGGGTCACCCATGTTTTGGTGGGTAACATTTGGCTCCAACTGAGACATGAGCTCACTGTAGAGCGCATGATCCAAATGGGGAGTTCATGAGAACACCATCAATCCCTGGGATCACAGACTTGTAACCTACACATTGCAACAAACTTATTTCAGAGCATGTGCACTAGGGGTAGGTTATTTCCCATGTTTTATATAAGATTATAAATTCATATAGAATATAATTTTTTTTCTAAAGGAAATATAATCTACATGAAACATGATATGAATGTTATTAGCACAATCACATGATATGAAATGCACCTAAACTACTATGCATGATATGTTAATGTGCTAAGTATAGTCATATGATCAATGCAGCCAACATATGATGAAATCAATAGAACACAGCTTGTCACGATGATTCATTGTGAGATAGGACATGAAACCCTTACCACCAGGCTTGCAAAATTGGTATGTTGAATCATGAGGGTGGGAGGTGGGAAAATAAGATGATTCTAGATTATGAAAATGAATCATGGATGCAAGGGAAAAAGGGGAATCAAGCCTATACCATTGGGTCATCCCTTCAAGCTTGAATATAGAGAACTTAATGATCAAGTTTAGGCATCTCCTCTCAAAACCCTTATTACGTATGCATCTCTCCTTGATGTTGTTAGGGGCATCGTGGGAGGGGTATGATGAGGGAAATGGCTGGTAGGGAAGACCATGAAAACTATGTTTCTTATTACAAGGATCATATTGAGAAGGGGAAATCAATGTATGTTCATGATTTTCAAAATCTACGCATTGGGGAATAATAGCAGGATGATATAAGGATGACACAAATATGTCTTCTTGATCATAAGGAAGGTGAGGCAAGACAAGGCTCTCATTCATATAATCACCGGTATCATAAACTAGGTCCTTGCCACAATGATGGCCACTAACTTCCCATTTCCCTTCTTCTATATGAAAGTAATCTCTAATGTCAACCTTCAGGGGATGAATAGGATCACTCTTTTCAAGGTGTTTAGGGTGTTCATCACCAAATACAACATCCATGAAAGGGGTGGGGCTTTCCTCAACATCTCTTCCCAAATATTCATCTTCATCATGATCCTCACCATTCTCCCTTTTAAAACCATCCTCAATGTTAGGAAACCAGCTCACAAAAAGATATAAAGATAGATCAACGCCTTAGAATTCAGCCTCTTCGAGGGGGAAACCTCCTTTACATTACACAAATGAACAATTCTTGGATGATTCAAATGACAAAACCTCCTTTCTATACATAGGAGTATAAGGGGACAAAATATAACCAAGCCGAGCAAACAATAGTAATATAAAGGCACAAAAATAACAATATTGGGATTCTATGGGGCACAATAATAACAATATGGGGACAATAGGGGCACAACAATAACAATAAGGGATACAATGACAATAGTAATGGGGAAAGCACTAGTATTATAGGGACCTAACATGCCCCTCTGCTTCAAAAAAGTGTTGTCCTCAATGCTTTGAGTAGTTCTGGGTGCTTCTGTATAAAATTCTCATCCTCCCCTGCAGAATCTTCAACAGGTAAGTTCTTCCACTTGATGAGATACTCTGAAATTAATCGATTTCATAGTTGTCGAGTTCTTGTTTCTTTGACTGCTTCAAGTTCCAATATGATTTTTCCTTCCTCATCAAGTTTTGGAAATATTTTTTGAACTAGAATCCTGTCACTTATAACCTTCTTTAAGCATGAAACATGGAAAACTGGGTGCACTCAGGAAGCTACAGGAAGT
Organism: Pinus taeda; assembly: GCA_000404065.3. Lineage (NCBI taxonomy): Eukaryota > Viridiplantae > Streptophyta > Pinopsida > Pinales > Pinaceae > Pinus > Pinus taeda. The sequence goes on along the minus strand of APFE030796150.1, from coordinate 16,223 downwards.
TCCAATTTGTATGCCATAGTACCTATCTTTTGCAACACCTTGTACGAACCATAATACTTTGGTGGTAATTTATTACCCTTCTTAGCTTGATTGAGGGACATTTTTTTGTATGGTTGTAGCCATAGAAATACTCAATCACCTACATCAAAACTTCTTTCACTGCGATGTTCATTTGCTTGCCGTTTCATTCTATTTTATGCCAAAGTAAGGTTATCCTTTAAGAGTTGGAGAACTTGTTGCTGATGCTCCATGTGATCTTCCCTTGGTTGAACCTTAGAATTTTCTCTTAAATATGATGTGATGGATGGTGGATGATATCCATAAAGTGCCATAAATGGGGTAATTTTTGTTGCAGGATGGAAGGAAGTGTTATACCACAATTCAGCCAAAGGCAACCATTTGACCTATTGTGTCTATTTATCAGATATAAAGCAACGAAGATATGCTTCCAAAAATTTGTTTACTATCTCAGTTTTCCCATCATATTGAGGATGATAAGATGAGCTATGAGCTAACTGAGTCCAAAGACAAGAAAATAATTCTATCCAAAAATTTCTAGTGAAAATCGGATCTCTGTCGCTTACAATAATCTTTGGGTTTTCATGTAGCTTTTGAATTGTTTCCATAAATGCAGTAGAAACTGTACTCACTTTATATGGATGAGATAATGCAAAAACGTGTGCATACTTGGTAAGTCTGTCAACTACCACCATGATAACACTCTTTCCTTCAGACTTGGGTAAACCTGTGAAAAAATCCATTCAAACCTCCTCCCAACGTTGGCTTGGAATGGATAAGGGTTGTAATAGTCCTAGGGTCTTAATTGTTTCAACTTTATTTTGTTGGCAAACCAAACATTCTACCACAAACTTTTGAATATCCGATTTAAGGCCATTCCAAAAAAAATCCTTCTTAACCCTGTGATAGGCTTTTAGAAATCCCATGTTCCCTCCTAAGGGAGAGGTGTGCAATTCCCTAAGAATCTTTTGTTTGAGTTGGGAATTCTTACATAGGTATAACTAATCCTTGTACCATAACGAATCATTTTTCCAGCTAAATGTATCAGATGTACTGGGATCTTATTGTATCTTCTGAATGAGTTCCCACACTTCCCCATCATTCTTCCATTCATCCCTTGCTTCGTTTATCCAATCTAGTTGGATAATAGAAATAGCGCAAAGAAATGCTTCCACATCCTCATCCTTTCTTGAGAGTGCATCTGCCACAACATTTTGCTTCCCTTTTTTGTAGATGATTTCAAAGTCATAACCCAACATCATTGTGACCCATTTTTGTTGCTCT
>APFE030796150.1:0-14911 GCA_000404065.3 Pinus taeda | reverse complement strand
TTTTACCTTGAAGTGTCTTCCCATTAGGTAGGGTCGCCATTTCTTAAGTGCATGTAGTATTGCCAGCGTTTCCTTCTCATAAATAGCTTTGTGTAAATACTTTCCTTTGATTGGATGACTTTTGAAAGCAATGGGTCTTTGTTCTTGCATTAAAATAACACTAATTCCATTTCTTGAGGCATCACATTCCACAATAAAGGTTTTTGTGAAGTCTGGTGTAGCTAAGACTGGTGCTTGGCACATTGCCTCTCTAAGATGCTCAAAGGACTTCGTTGCTTCTGGAGTCCATGAGAATGCATCTTTATTCAATAGTGTTGTTAGAGGTGCTTCTATTCTCCCATAATTCTTAACAAACTTGCGATAATACCCTATCAACCTGAGAAATCCTCATAGATGCTTTATGGATGTGGGGATTTTCCATTCCTTAATGGTTATAATTTTGCTAGGGTCTACCTTAACACCTTCATGAGATATAATATGACCCAGATATTCCTCCTCTTGTACTCCAAATAAACATTTGGACATTTTTGCATATAATTGTTTCTCCTCCAATAGTTTGAGCACCATGTCAACATGTTGGACATGATCCTTCCAAGACTTGCTGTAGAGATAGAAGCCAGCCGTGGGCCTATTTTGATGGCTCAGCTCAGCCTAAGGGCTGTGGTGGGGGGGTTGTTCTGTATTTAAATGATTTGGTATTTTTCAAAATTAAAGTGGGGCTAGTGAGGGGCACAAATAATTATGCCGAACTAAACAACCTTATACATCTCCTCCTTTTTGCCAGAGAAAAACAATGCCACAAAATCTAGATTTTTGGGGACTCTCGGCTCATCATAAACTGGATCAATGGGACCTATAACTGTCACTTGCACATACTCAGAGATTTGGTGGAGGATGCTATATACTTAATATCTGAGTTTGAGTTTGTTTAGTATATCATCAAAAAATACTAACACAAATTTTCTAAGGAAGGGTTTGAAAATGGAATTCATCAAATCTTGAAATGTAGCAGGTGCATTAGTAAGGCCAAAAGGCATGACCAAAAATTCATAATGACCCTCATGAGTTCTAAATGTTGTTTTTGGACTGTCTTTAACCTTAATTCTGATTTGATGATATCCTGAACAAAGATCCAACATGGTGAAGTAAATTGATCCATGCAATTCATCCAATAATTCATCAATGATAGGAATGGGAAATTTATCTTTAATAGTGAGCTTGTTGAGCTCCCTATAATCTGGACACATGTGCCATGATCCATCCTTCTTGTGAACCAATACTATTGGAGTAGAGAAAGAACTTCGACTAGGTTGAATTATACCAACCTCTAACATTTCTGCAACTATATGTTCAATTTCACTCTTTTGGACATAGGGATATCTGTAAGGCCTGATGTTTGGAGGAACACTTCCTAGAACAAAATTGATAGCATGATCATGATCACTAATAGGTGGGAGGCCTTTGGGAGTCTCAAATACCTTGGAATGATTGTCCAATACATTTTGGGGATCTGGAGAAATGGGTGATTTCAATGTGGGAACCTCTAGTGAACATAATTGTGCAATTTTCCTCGTTGTTCTTTCTTTAGAAGCTTTGTCATTCCATTAGAGCTGATTATGTTTCCTAATTTCTCTACGATACCCCTTAATTCAATTTCCTTTCCTTTTGAAGAGAATTTCATGAAAAATTCTTGAAAATTAAAAGCTATTGTACCCAAGTACAAAATCAGCACCACCCATTGGAATGGAAAGAATTGGGCTATTCAATACATATTCTCCCATGGATAGCTTGATATTATGGCATTTTACTGAGAAATTTATGGTTCCTCCACTTGTAACCATCACTTGACACTCTGGTGCTAGATATAGGAGGCAATTCAATTATTTGGCTATCTTATAATGAATAAAATTATGGCTACTTCCCGAATCAATCAACACTATTACCTTTTTCTTCTTGATATGCCCTTCTATCTTGATAGTTTGAGGAGTGGTAATTCCAACCAATGCATTACAAGATATGGTCAGATTCATTTCTTATTTTTCTAGGGTGTTTTCTCTTGGTGTATATCCCTCTTTTGAACGTTTCTTGTTCCTTTTCTTCCTCCTCTTCACAATATATGTAAAATAATTTCTTCTTGGCACACTTATGACCTTTAGTATATTTGCTATCACAACTGTAACAAAGCCCTTTTTCTCTTTTTTCTTCCAATTGTTGTGGTGTCAACTTGTAGGTTTTGGATGGCTAGGGACAACAACACTTCCATCTTTATGATTGTGAGTGGTAGGATTCCTTGTTACCATAATTTTTCTTTCCATTTTTCTTGCCAAATTAAATTCCTTCTCTAATGAATCTGGTTCCCAAAGGTGAACCTCCTGTTGGATGTTATGGTTTAAAATTCCTATGAACATATCAATCCTATGCTCCTCTGGAATATCTTTTACCCTTAGATTCAATTTTTGAAAGTCCTTAATGTGCTCCATGATTGAACCCTTTTGTTTGAGATTCATCAATTGGCTAAAAAAAGTGTTGCTTTTTGTATCCTCATAATGTGCTATCATTTCATCCATAAGAATAGCCCAAGTGACAATTTGTTTATGAGAGAAAAGCCATTGATACCATACAAACTGATTTGGTTCCAAATATAAATTTGCAATGCATACCTTTTGTGTGTTTTGCACATTATGGAGATCGAAAAATTTCTCCATTTGTAATATCCATGTTCCACGATCCTTTCCATCAAGCTTCCTCATTTCGATCTTTAGAACATGGTGGTTCTTTGATCCAATGTTAGAGTCTATGAAATCATGATTAACATTTATTTTTTTCTCATCATGAGTTTCCTTTACTACCCTTTCACCATTAGAAATCATTTCTTGTAAAAAAATTGTCAAATTTGTCTTCAAATCTTCCATGCCTATCTTCAAACTTGTCTTCAAATCGTCCATCTTAGTATTCACGCCATCCATCTTAGCTTCCATGCCGTCCATCTTAGCTTCCATGTCATTCATCTTTGCTTCCACGCCATTCATCTTAGCTTCTACGCCTTTCTTTAAACCATCCATATTAGCTTCCATGCCTTTCTTTAGACCATCAATCTTAGCTTCTTTTATTTTTTGTGCGAGTGAGATTTGTTGTACTTGGTCTTGTAATTTTGATATATCATGTTGCATTTCTTCCTCTTCTTCATGAGTCATGCTAGATCTTCTAGGTTGCTTAATAGGTGTTTCCATTTTCATTATTCGAGGCACCAATTACCAATAATAATTCTTCACTATGCCATTTGAATTCCTTCAAAGTAAGTTTTCAAACCAAGCTTATGAAAAATTTGAAAAAAAAACCACACACCTTTTTTTTTCACTTTTTAGGAGCCTGATATTGAATCTGATGTATTTCTGTGATTTCAGTGCTTCCAATTCTAAAATTGAGACCCTCTGTAACCCTCTATTTCCTCTTTTCAATGCCACTAGTTTGATCGAAATTGGATTCTCTAAGAAAGATTTATGCACAATCTACGAAGATGACTTGATTATATACCTTTTCTGAAGAGAAAACTTGTATGAAGTGCCATGTGTCATTGTTTTGACCTTTGGATATGAAAAATATATACAAGAAACTACAGTCCGTCCTCTTTCTATAACTTCTTATGAAATTTCAATCTGATGCTAAGAGAAACAGTTATGACGGTCTTCCCATGGTGACCTATTTGGAATGTAATTTGGGGGTCTGCAAAAACCCTAACTTCCTCAGACTATATCTTCGAAAATATAGTGAGACAAGATCTAAAATTTGGAGCAGAGGTTAAGACTGATTTCTTCTCAAATGTGTTTTTTTTTTAGCTTCTGAAACTTCGTAGTGAAAATCCCACGATGACCCATTTTAGCTTAAATTTTGGACCTTGAAAAACCCCTAACTTCCTTAGATCATATCTCCAAAAATATAGCAAGACGAGCTCCGAAATTCAGTCTTGAGGTTCAACACAATTTCATATCAAATGGTTTTTTTTTTTTTACTTTTGAAACGTCGCAGGAAAAAAGTTATAGTGAAAATACCACGATGACCTATTTGGAGTAGTGAAACCCTAGAATCAAAAGCTCTGATATCAACTATTAGAAAACCACACAAAAAGATAAAATGATAGATCAATGCCTTAGAATTCAGCCTCTTTGAGGCACAACCTCCTTTACATTACACAAATGAACAATTCTTGGATGATTTAAATGACAAAACCTCCTTTCTTTATATAGGAGTCTAAGGGGACACAATATAACCAAGCTGACCTAACAATAACAATATAAAGGCACAAAAATAACAATAGTGGGATTCTATGGGGCACAATAATAACAATATGGGGACAATAGGGGCACAACAATAACAATAAGTGATACAATGACAATAGTAATGGGGGAATAACTAGTATTACAGGGACCTAACGCTCAAGATCTTCATCCTAATGATGTAGGGAGGACTCTTCCTCTTGATCCTAGGTTCTTCTTAGAAACTTTTAGGGGCTATTATTCACATGTGGGCTAAATTTCCCTGATTTTTCTAGCAAAAAAGATTCACTAATTTCCATTTTTCTGAAAATGATTCACCCATATTTTACAATATAAATTATTTTACCTTAAAAATCACTAAAAATATATAGAGAATATATATAAATCATTATAGATTTTAATAATTTTACAAATCTATCAATAAATATTTTCCATTCTTAAAATTTTCTTTATTCTTCTCTAACTTCTTCAAGACCACCCCAAGCTTCCTCTAATATATCAAGTACTATAATTTCTTTGGGAATGGAGTGAAATTTTCAATAACCTTGGTTCAGATTGCAATATTTCTCCCAAACAACATCACATAAAACATTTACTAAATAGCACTTGTAAGAGAGCTCAAGGGAGTGGATATCAGTAATATTTTCATCATATTCGTGCCACACTTCATCAAATTCCTTCCTTCACCCATTGCATAGGTTCAATAGGAGATTCATATCAAGGAAGTTCCTAGTGAGAAGCCTACAATACTTCTTATATTCATTCACATTCTCATGAAGTAGCTGGAAGTTTTCTTGATTCAAGACCTCATTACTCTCTTGGCCATCATAAGGAAGTTCATGTACTATTTCTTCATCACTAGAATGATCTTGGCTTTCTTTTATTTGACCTATTAGGGAAACATTAACTTGTGGATGGAAATGACCTTATTTGGCCTTTGTACCTTCAGAAAGATAAAGACAACATTAGCTTATGGCCAAGCCTTTATGTACATCTTCATTAGTCAATACTTGTCGCCTCCAACTCTGAATAAATTTTCCAATCAAAACTTCAAACGAAGTGATGCTTTTAAGGTCACATAAATCATCGACTTGACATGTTCGAAGAGAAACAATGAATAATTTTCCAAAGTATTGTGGTGAATGATATTTACTTCTGAAACATATGTGATGAACCTTGCTATGTGATCAAGTGTTGAAAATGGACTACGATCAAATTTTGGGATGTTTGGCGTAGCAATTGCATCACAATGTTTTGGATATCCAGGAATTCCCTTAACATCCAAAGTGGGAATATCTCATGCAAATTCCAAGAATCCATTTCCTTGAACCTTGCACAATAGGGAGATGAGGAGTCACCAGGGGGAATTCAAGGTGCCTTGAAAGATGCTTGTTCCACCCTACAAGAATTTAATTTTGGAGTTCAATGAAGAACAAGTGATTTATTCTTATTTTGGAGTCACCAAATTAGGATCTATCTTGTTAGATATATTCTCGTCAAAGGGATAAAGACAATTCATTGAATCATGGGGACACTGACTTACTTCCATCCCTAAAAATGACACCAGAAATGTTGCTACAAAATCTAGTAGGCCTTGGAGAGGGGTTGCCTACAAGGCCATTGCTAGACCAAGAGACAACAACAGGGTGGTGGCCCACTGTCACCATATCTAAAACCAAACAATATTTATAGAATTTAATTGATGGGAGGAGTCCCAGTATGTGTATGGTTACCTAATGGGTATTTTAGGTTTGAGTTGCGAGGTGATGTGAAAAGGTCTGTAAGGGAAATACTCAATTTTAGGTTCAAGGCCTCTTTATGAATAGGAGGTAATTTGATTTTCCTGTAGAGGCCTAGAATGGGGCATAAGTCATTGGGATTGATTAGTAGGTTGAGTGTTGGCATGGCCAAATTTCAAGGAAAAGAGAAATGGTTTCTAATAATGATTTTAAATGGTACATGAAACCCTCAAATGGGACCCCAAGTTGAAGCTAGAAACAAACTAAGGTTAGCTTAGGGCTAGTAACTAAGGAAAAATAATTATGGAAAAAATTGAAGTGAATGCCTGCCAAAAGAAGGGATTTGGTGACAACCACTATTCCCTTGGCATTTAAACTCTTCAAATATGGAAATTCCTTTTCCATAGGAATTCTCACCAAGATGTAGCTTGAACACTTGGCCCTAAATGGGATGAATTAGGTAAGAGATAAAGAAGAGAAAAGTATATGGATGAAGAATGATTTTATCACCACCAAAGGATGGCCAATTCATTGTTCCTTGGGAGAATGGAGTCTATGAGTTGATTGAATAACTAAAAGTTGTTAAGGAGAAAGTATTGTTTATGCCCTAGCCTATAATACCTTAGCAATTACCTATTTAATGGATAAATAATTTTCATGGGACAGATAATCAAATTTCACAAGTATGATTATGATTCACACGTTATTTATGATTAATTCATGCAATACTGGTATCTAGAGTTTACCAAATAGATTTTCAACTAATTAGGGAACAATGGAAACCCCTAGATTCAATATATTTCATACATTATACATAAAGGAAAGATATATCCAACAAAATACTCACTTACTAGGTCAATTGCATAAAATTCCATCCATTGATCCAAGATAATAGATCTAAAGACAAACGACTAGCTCCAAATGTCAAAACGCATTCATAGATCCAATTTACTCCACAAGAGATGAAATCTCAACACGCTAAAATATCCAATCCAATTGTTGATAAGATACAAGTGATTCATCTCGTCTATTTATATGAGAATTAATAATCAAGGAAAATTTTAAGGATGGAAATTTTTCTTGAAGTTTAGAAACATTGGCGAATCTCATTAATCCCTAATATGCAAAGTATAAAATGTTTATTGATATATTTGTAAAATTATTCAAATTTATAATGATTTTATATATAGTCTCTATATAATGTTGGCGATTTTAAAGGTAAAATAATTTTATATTCTAAAATTTGGGCGAATCACCTTTTATCAAAAATGGAAATTAGCGAATCTTTTTGTGGAAAAATCATGGAAAATTAGCCCACTGGGCGAACATTAGCCCCTAAAATTTTCCATGTTAATAATTTTATTTTTAACCTAAAATTTCAAAAAAAAATAAAATATGCTACAATGACAAGTTTGGTCACAAGTCAACCTACTAGATTAAAAAAACAATAAAAAAATTCACACATATGTGAGTCGTAGGGCAATAACTGTTGATTCCATCCATGCATTAGGATCTACTAGGAATGAATTGAGGGATAAATGTGCCATATGGAGTGTACAAGCCCTTTAAAATCATGATTTCAAGACTAGCCTTCGTATTTCTGTCAAATATCACTATGGGCCCCAAATTTCATCTTGGTGGTTAGAATGTGGTCTCCGGGGTCTCCAATAGGGAAAATTTCCCATATTTGCTACAACATTGGGGGTTCTTAAAGTGATACAATCCCTCCCATTTATTATAAGCTTATACCATCATCATCTCAGCTCTAGATGAGCTGTCATATCTCTAGAGTGATAAGGTCGACCATGGGCACACTAGATTCAATGTATGGTATCCTGAAGAATCATGAAATAATGTGCAAAGTGGTAGAACATCCTAGTTTCCATGGGTGAAAATGTAATTTTGATATTTTTAAGAGACCCAAGGCTCTCAAGGTTCATCTGTGAATGTCAATATGCTCCTTTGGAGGCTTAGGCCCTAGTCAAGTTTCCCAAGCCCTAGTTGTGGAACTGTCTGACAATCACATCATAAAATATAGAAAAAAAAAAGTATTAGGTACACTAATAATTTATGCATATAAGTGAACCAATCATGAAAGTAATGGGCTATTTAACAATTTGAACAAGACTTCCTTTCCAAATTTGGGGCTTTGAACTCGAAATGGTGTTACCTCCCTATGTAGGCGTGTCTAAAGGACAACACTAATAGGTGTTTCCAACCCCAAAATGGAAGTGTCATTTCCTTAGTCTACCCTTCAATAAATAAGTGTTATATGAACAATGATGGTAACAAAGGGAGAATATTTCATGGCCAAGTACCGTGATCAAAGGGACCAACATGATCAAGATCCATAACCTGAGTGTATAGATGCGAGGAGGGGGAAATCATGGATGCATGAGTTACCAACCTGAACTTTGGTTTTCCATCTCTAGTGTGGACCTTTTATTTTTCCTTAATTTTTATTTGTATTAATTCTCGTAGATCAAAGGGTTAGAGTTTGCTTTATATGATGTATAATAGTTGTATCACCCCTTAATTATGATACATTTCATTTCTAATTGAGGTTGGGATATGTAAGGGTTCATTTAATTATCTATAGGAGAAATATGGTGCTTAGGAACCAAGTGATGGCCATAAAGGGTGAGGTAGAGCTCATGTTAGGCTTTTTCCACATGCTAATGTGTATGTCCCAACCATATTTTTGGTTTTGATATTATTTTTATTTTTCTTGTGGCCATATATTATTTTTTCTTTTTGTATAGTTACATAAACCTCCCAGGGAAAAGTTCAAGGCCCTACCCAAGTATGACGATGTATGGGTGTCAAATATTAGAGAACTAATGGTCAGTTGAACCTAAAGAATGGAAGTGGAATATAGGTCTTGTAATATAAGATGAAAGGTGGTAAGTATGGAATGGGGATATATGGAACACACTATCTCAGTATGGGATTTCCAAGAAGTGACCCTACCATACTGATTGGGCCATTAGGGGAGGCCCCACTAGACTAGGATTGAAGATTAATCCCCCTATTTAAGGTGAGGGAACAAGGTCATGGTAAAAACCCCTGCTCCTTCCAGGTTACCCTGTAATCCATGCCAAAAGCCCAAATACAAACAAGCATAAGCACATGATTATAAAATGAATAAAGCACCTTTCTTTCAGAAGCCCACATTTTTTCATGTGCTCCTATGAGATGGGTGAGAAGACATATGACTATTGTAGATGGAAGAGATATGAATGGCACATCATCTTTGGCTAGTGGTGGCTATAGGGTTACTAGCTAGCTAGCGGGAAGAGATGATGGGAGAAACATTTTCTCCAAAGGGGTCACCCACTTTTTTGTGGCTAACACAAAGTATAAGGATCGCATAGAAGTTACAACCTATTGGGAGGAGATTATAATCACCATGTTGAAGTTAGTAACTCCAACAATCTAGCTTTCCCACTTTTAAAAAAAAGTTCGTGAAAACTGCTCATGCCCAAGTTCTTTTAGGAGCGAACAAATAACCAACATAGGAAAGATGATAACTTCTTGGACTATATGAGGGAGTATCAGGTGATGGGGGAAAAATTCCAAGCCCAAACGTCAATCTAATATTGTTGTGCCATAAATCATAGAAGCAATCTAAGGGATTATAAGAAGCGATGAATGAATAATTATATTCCAAAGAAGGAAAGGAAAATAAATATTACAACTTTCAATGGGATTTTTGGAGGCACAGCTAAAGCATGGGTGCAAAAACTTGATACACATTTTCAACTCAACCCCGTGATGGAATAAAAGGAAATCTAGTATGCCACACTACATCAATAGGGAAAAGCACATGAATCGTGGTATCAAAGTTTAATTGCATGTAATGTTCGCTCCCAATCAATTCGCTAAGGAATGGTGAAATAATATATCCAACCACATTATCTGTAGTCTTAATAAAGGGTTCAAACTCAGATTTTCCAATGTTGGGGCAACATTGCACAAATATTGGGTCGGCTGGTGCAAAAGAGCCCAAAATTAGGGGTTGCATACACAAGTATCCACATGTGGAATCCCATAGAAAACTATAAATATATGAGAGTGTAGGTTTTAACCCTATATAAAAACTACATGCGAATGAATTCTAAAAATAGAAAATAAACAATGACGAGAATATAAAACAAATACACCAAGATTTCCCCTGAATCTAAAAATTGGGACTACCAGATTGATTTTTCATTATGTTCCTCTCAATGTTACAATACATATATATACATATCGAAAAATTCATAAACCCCAATCCATTAACCCTTGATTAGAACATAACTATAGTTCGCTTGACCGGATCTACAAAATAGAAAACCATCATGGCCAAAACCATGTGCAAAGCCCATGTACAAAACCATAAGTCCACCCACTTAATATAAGGTCCAAATAAATTTTTTTTGGGGCATTGCCCAGGACCACATGTAGGGGGGTTACCGTCCCGTGAAACCCCCCCAATAGGGGGGGATATTTCCCGCCTATGACCCCCTGCATGTGCAACTAGTCATGCAAAGAATATAATAAATACCCAACATTCTCCCACCTGTTGTTTTCTTTTACACATATGGGGTCACAGGAGATATTAGTCATTGGTCCAGCCCTGCAACGCCCATTATTTCTCTACACCAAGAAAAATTATCAGTGCTCAAAGACTTTGTCAATGCATCACAACATTCTTCAAAGTGTCCACCATTACCAAGAATGCCTTTTTTTCCTCAACCATATCCCTCACAAAGTGATATTGAAAATCAATGTGCTTTGTCTTTAAATGATAATTAGGGTTCTTTTCCAAGAAAATTTCACTTTGGTTGTCATAGTATATCCTCATAACTCGTTGTACTAACCTGATACTTGAACACAATATCTAACACCAAACTGCTTCCTTTCTTGCATGAGCAGCTACCATGTATTCTACCTTTGTAGTTGAAAGTACCACTATAGATTATCTCTTGCTCATCTAACTGACTGCACCTCCAAATAGGTTGAACACATACCCACTTGTATATCTTCTCCAATCTAGATATCCATCCCAATATGCATCAACAAAGCCATGGGTGTTGAAGAGTCGGTCTAACCCTAGTCTTACTTGGTAGCATAGACCATAATCACTAGTGCCACACAAATACTTGAAAAATCACTTCACTATTGTCTAATGCTCCTTCCTTGGTTTTGACATAAACTTGCTCAATAAGCCCACTGCATGTGCAATTTATGGTCTATTATAGACGATTGCATACATTAGGCTATTGACTGCACTTGCATATGGAACACAGGACATGTCCTCTTCCTCTTCTTGTGTCTTGGGACATTGTTCAATAGATAAATTTACACCTACAGGAATAGGAACCTTCACTAGTTTATTATCCTACATATTAATCCTCTACAGTATTGTCTCGACATACTTCCTCGGGTTTAACTAGATCTTCCTATTTTCCCGATCTCATTTAATTTCCATGCCCATAACATAGTTTGTAGCACCAATAGCTGTCATGTCAAATTCAGAGGACAATTGGGTCTTAAAATCCTGGATAATTTCTTTGTCATTTCCAATTAGCAACATATCATCCACATACAAGACTAGATAAATAACAAAGTCACAAATTAATTTAAAATACACACATTGATCCGCTTTTCTTTTGGTGAATCCAAGTCCTCGTATATATGTATCAAATTTCTGATACCACATTCTTGGTGATTGTTTTAACCCATATAGAGACTTTTTTAACCTATAAACTTTATGTTACTTCATGTAGATCTCTTCTTCCAGTTCCCCGTAAAGAAATGTTGTCTTCACATCCATTTGTTCTACCTCAAAATAAAAATTAACAACAACAAATAAAAGTAATCTAATAGAAGCTACCTTGGAAACATGAGAAAAAATATCACCAAAATCAATTCCCAACACCTGGGAATAACCTTTTGCTATCAATCTAGCTTTGTATTTCTCCACCTTATCTTTTGCATTTATCTTCCTCTTAAACACCCATTTGCGTCCAATGGGTTTCCTTCAGATGACAACTCCACTAGATCCCAAGCCTAATTTTTGTACAAAGATGTCATTTCATCAACCATGGCCTCTTTCCGTAGTTTTCCATCCTGTGAATCTACTGCCTCCCTGATAGTTTTGGGATCATCATCAATAATAGATAAAGAAAAATTTAATAGAAATTAAATGGACTATACCTTTATGGTTTCCTTCTTTCTCGAACTAATCTTCTCATGGTTGGTGTTTGTGGCTCTTTATCTTTTGATTCATGTTCTTCTATAAAGTCTAATTCTTCCTCCTTTAGCTCAAACTCTATCTTCTCAGGATCCTTTAGTAGGAATTCATGTTTAATAACATCTTTCACCTCTTTGAACACCACATCTCAGTTGTACACAACCTTCCGTGTTTTTGGTTTCCAAATCTTATAACGTTTTAAACCATCCTTATACCTAATAAATGTGCAACTTTTATATTTACTATCCAACTTGGTTATTTTCTCCTTGGAACATGTACATATGCATCACAAGAAAATACCCTCAGATGTGAAAGAGGGAGTTTCTTACTAGTACATACCTCATGTGGAGTCATACCCTCCAATGTTGATGAAGGTGATCTATTAACTAGGTAACATGCAGTCTCCACTGCGTCTACCCAGAATTCTTGTCCTAACCTGCCACCACTGAACATGCATCTTTCCTTTTCCATCAATGTCCTATTCATTCTTTCTGCAGCTCTATTTTTTTTAGGTGTGTATGGAGTAGTATTTTGCTATGTTATACCACACATCTTACAGAACTCTTAAAATTCCTTCTTGCAGAACTCTCCACCATTATCTATCCTCAACATCTTTATCTTCTTCTCCATTTGGTTTTCCATTAGAGCCTTAAGTTGTTTAAACCTATCAAATACTTTAGATTTATTCCTGAGGAAATATATCCATGTATTCCTTGAAAATTCATCTATAAATGTTACATAGTACACAGAATTACCTAATGACAGAACCGACACAGGTCCAAACACATCACCATTCACCATCTCTAATATACCTTTCACCATCTTAGCACCATAGGGAAAATCACTTGATTTTTCTTCCCATATACACCAACTCTAATATACCTTATGCCCTCTTAGCACTAGAGGGAATAATCACCCAATTTTTCTTCCAAAAGAGAAATTAGACATACCTTATACCATACCATTACCATGAAGTATTTGAAGGCCCTTCTCTCTAATATGTGTAAGCCTTTGATAACATAGCATGGCCTTTTCTCAAGAGACCACTAGATTTTATTCTCTTTTTCCAAGAACCATAGAACTATTGCACCCATCAATAATAGTACTACCCAGAAGCTTTTACAGACTTCCAATCCAAACTCCCTGCAACAAAACCAATGCTCCTTGAACCATCTTACAGTTATATTTCTCGAACAACATTTTTACACCTTCATCATCAATCTTGCTTACAAAAATCAAATTTATGGCCAATGCATGAATATGAATAACACCCAGAAGTGTTCTAATCCTTCCACCTTGAAACTTCAACTTTACTTTTCTGCACCCAATGGTTCTAGCCTTCTTGTCATCTCCTAAGAATACATCATCACCATTATATTTCTCATACTCACAGAACCACTCCCTATGGGGAGTGAAGTGAAAGGATGCACCTGAGTCAATCAACCATGCGTCATGATCCACGTGTGTACTTGAATAAGAAGCCATGTATACATCCCCACATTCATCTAAGGTGGTTTCTGCCTCTATAGAAGCATCATCATCTAATCCCCTTCCTTTCTCAAGAGATTTAGATCTATAGTCCTTTTTGAAGTTCCATTCCTTTCCACATTTCTAGCACACCTTTGCAGGATTTCCTGAATATTTATGTCTCCCTCTAGATTTAGATCTCCCACTTGAGGAATTATTTTTGTTTATATTATGGGACCATCCTCGTATAGATAAGGCATCTCCATTTTGACCCTCCATATTTTTTTGTCTCATCTCCTCCGACAACAAGGATGAGTCTATTTCCTCAAACTTTAAGGTAGTTGTATTTCTACCTATTGCAACAACTAGACAATCCCACAAATCTGGTTGAGAACACAACAAACTGATGCAATTATCTTCATCTAAAATTTTAATATCAATAGATAACAACTATCTTACCACAATATTAAATGCATTCAGATTATTTGTCACTAAATCTCCATCCTTCATCCTTAGGTTCTATAGCTTTTTCCGTAGGAACAATTTGTTCACCAAAGACTTAGAATGGTAAAGTCCCTAACTTTTCCTACAAATCATTCGCCACGGCTTCCCTCGATGCATTCAACAATACTGAATCCGAGGCACACAATCATACTGTGCTATTTTCTTTTTGATCCAATTTTTCCCAGTATTCATCTAACATTGTCATTGGTTTAGTACCTGGATCTATCGCGATCCACTCATATTTATCCACCAGTAGATCCTCCATCTTAATTTTCAACAAATCAAAACTTTAACCATTAAATTTCTCAATCTCTATATTTCCACATCTCATCATCATCTTTCACTGCAAGAATCGATCCTATAGATCTCCCACTGAATAGGGTATACCACAGGCCCAAAAAAATCCCCTCAATAGCAAAGGATTCCCCTTGAACCCGAAATAACTTTGATACCAAATGTAAGTTTTAACCCTGTACAAAAATTACCTGAAGCTGAATTCTAAAAATAGAAAATAAAAAATGACGAGAATATAAAAAAAATACACACTGATTTCCCTTGGATCCCAAAACTGGACTACCAAATTGATTTTCATTATTTTCCTTTCAATGTTACAATACATATATATACATGTCGAAGAATTCGTAAACCCCAATCTAGTAAACCTAGATTAGAACATAACCATGGTTACC
>APFE030796146.1:0-12602 GCA_000404065.3 Pinus taeda | reverse complement strand
AGTCTCTTCATCAGTCTCTAAAACTCATTCCCTCAATCCCCAAATGAGCATGAAACATAACATAGATAAATTTTCAAAACCTTTAATTTATATTTTTTCCAAGTAATTATGTCATTTACGCAATCTTCATACCATTTTTTTATAGTTGATTAGAATGCATGCACTGCTAGAAGAATGAACTCAAAATACAACAAGCTAGTTACCCTGTAGTCTTTAAGATTGTTCTAAGAAGAAAAAGAGTCAAATATTTGATCAGAGTATGTCTTGAGTCACTTAAAATTATGATTCTCCTCTATCATCTATATTGTATATGTTACCTATAACTAGGCCAATATCAGAAAATTAATAGCACTTTAACCATATATTCAATAAGATTCAAAACTAGAGGAGTCTGAAAGGACACAATTCATGAATTGGAAGCCCCTACTAATTGATATTACAATCTTGAAAAAAGGAATAATTATGTTTCACAGGTTTATCCCACAAGCCAAGGCACATCCCATGCTTGCTTCCAATAAAGCTTTTGCAAATCCATGTCAATCCATTTCATGGTATCACATTTCACTATGCCTTCACAAATATTTTTCACTTCATGATATAATCCAAATAATTATATCACATCATCATACATTGACATTGCATTCAAGCATGAATTGACCCTCTTTTTTTAAATAATTAGCCTAATATGGCTTGCATTTATCAACACATATCTCTAACCATGGCTACAAATTGCCATTATAATGCAAAACAAGAGATTTTTCTATATCAAGATGTTAAATCCCAAAGTCATTCCCTAAACCAACTAAAATCTAAGAGTCTTTCAAGCAATGGGTCATATTGTAGAATGTAATTATATTTGCAGTCAATGTCCAAAATCTCCATGCAATATTATACCTATTTTGTTGTCGAGGGAAAAACAATACTAGTAAATATTTAGAAATTGATATACTTCAATTTTCGAACATGAAGCACCACACAGTACAATTCATAGACTTGTTCAAGTGATTATTTAGAATATTCATTTTAAAACATAAATGAAATTTACCGTATTTAACCATCTCTTGCAAACTTTGGATAGGTATTGCTTCCTCCATTGTTGTAGATCAATAATATTCAATCCAAACATCCATGCACTCACATTTCCATAAAAACAATTTGGCAAAAAAATTTACGAGTTAAGGTACGCCCTAAAGTGATGAAACCTTACTTCCCATGCAAATCAATACTCCAAAGAGGTGTCATTTCCCTTTGCACAACCACATCATCATCTAGAAATAACACTTTGTTTAGTCTTGGTAAAATTCCAGGACCAAAAGTGAGGATGATTGAAGGTATACAAGTATTTAAGCTTCTTAGTTGAATTATAAGGATCACTAGAAAATTTCTTGGGGATTTCTATAGCCACATGAAACTCCTATGATGATAAATAACCCATCACAGAATTGGTAAAATTACGAAGATTTAAATCATCCAGATTTTGAACATGGACAGTTGCATTGTAATAGGTGTTCTCCAAAAACCAAGATTTTATTACAACATAGTTTTGTCTATCTATAATCAAATGAAATACATGCTTCTTTGGCTCCTGTAATGATAATGAAGAACAATATACATTGAGAGCTCAGACAGAAGCTACCATCCTATATATTTTAGTATCAAACATGAAACCATAGATAAGCCAAGAAATTAAGGTTTCAACCTTGGAATGAACAATAGTAGAATTAATAACCACCTGTGTTGCAAGGATATTAGTAGAGTAAATGATGTAATGATAAAGACTTGAATATTCCAAGTTATTGTTCAATGGTAATTCGATGTTGCTTTGATAAGTTTGAAAATATTCTACCGTCAATCTCATTGAAAGGAAATGAAGACTTTTTGGAATTGTTTGGACAACAAGTTGGTAGAGGAAGACACTTTGTTTTCTGTGAAAATGAGCTTGATCCTCAATAAGGTTTAATATTTGTCCTAAATTTTTTACCACAATATTGCAATCAACAAGGTAATTTTTTTCTCTTGTTATAAATCCGTCCATGTTCTTTGTCTTCTTCTATGCCCTAGATAAATAAACCCACTCCAAGTCACAATGCAAGTTCAAAAGCTAACAAAAACCTGTTATATGAGTTGAAGAGTAAGGATTCTTATTAAAAATTATATTTCAAGAATATAACAAAGAATTGAACTCTCTAGAAGATCATCATCTGCAGTTTCCTCAGTTAGCATATGTTCAGTATCCTGGATATGCTTCCTTAGCTCTTGTTGGTTTTTCGCATGATTGCAGTGTTTTATAATGCTTAGATAATAATCTCTTGTAAGAAAGAGTTGATTTTTCAATAATCTCACGGTTGCATTGCCACTTCTACCCTTCATTTCTCCAGATGTAGTAATAGCCTAGAGCCACTTCACAATATTTGATTGAGTCATTGGAGAAGCCTTCAAAATTGACATTCTTTTTAGAATCCATGTGAGCTATGTTTTCACTCTGTAGAAATATTTTAGCATTTCATAGTGAGTGCTCATATGAATTTAAGACATTTGAAATTCTTCTAGAAAAACCAATCAAAATTTGTCAATCATTTTCTGGTCATAAGTATAGGTATACAGAAGAAATGTTGCTCATTTGATCCCAATGGCATATGCTCGTAAACTATTGGTCATGGGCCCCCATTTGTTGGACACTTGAATGGTGTAACCACCACATCCAACATTTACCTGCTTTTACAAGCTATCTAGGGTAAACCTAAGTTGCATGTTACTATGACATGACCCGACCTCCAAGTTTCCAGTTATGGAAGTGGTTTCTACTGAATGGAACATATTGCCATCCTTTAGGGACACTAGATCACCAAGGTGTCTGAAAATAACCACTGGTGATCAATCCCTAAGTTGGAACTTTATCTTCTTAAGCTTTACACCCCAACCGTAGGCTTGACACGCTATGCATATGGTTGGAAGGCTCCAACCACGTGCATAATATTTCCTCCATGTGGTTACAACTGAAATTCTCTAGTTCAGAGGGTGCGTTTGTGAGATCAGTGCCACTTTTTTAGGGCTAGCCTACAGGTTGCTTCCCAAAATAACCCAAAACCCTCCAAAACTCATTCTAAGATGATAACAAGTATGTACAATGAATACTAAGGTTAGAACTTTCTTAGACATGCCAGTCACATGATAAACATTTCGTCAAATATATAGTAAGCATAGAAGTTACAAGTCATGGATGCATATATGATCATGATCTTCTTAACTTCATCAAAGAATCATTAAGAAGGCACAATGCCCTCTCAAGCTAGCTACAACAACACTTGTTATCCATGCATCCATTAACCATTCAATAACTTATTAGATCACGAACAATATCCATATCAAGAGCACATCATTCAACCATGCATATAACCATAATACAATCCATGAAAATCCAGTCATAAGATCAACATAATAACTAATACATGTGCTCATCAATCAAAATAAGAAAATGTCTTATATTAACATATGCAAATTCCAACCAAGTCAGGAACTTCCACATACCACCCGACCATAGATTGGGCTTAACCAAATACCTCTTTCAGCCAATCACCCCCATGCCATATTCCAAGCATGAATGTGGGATCATATAGGTTAAACCAAAATAGAATAAACCAGGGCTTCTAGAAGCCAAACCACCTCAACCCTCAACCTAAGTGATTTCACCTAAATTGGTTTAGAAATCACTAATATCAAAACATTTTTGGATGCCTCTGACTTCCTTCACCATCTCCAGAGGAATTTCCTATCTCCACCCATTCGTCAAGAGTTCCAGGAGAAATCCCATCTCCACCCTTAACCCTTGGGAAATTTCTTGAGACCACCCCAACCATGATCCAATTCTACCATCCATCCAAAGCTTAATCAAATAGAGAACCCACTACATCATGGCTATCAAGGAAATGGCAAGGCAAGGTTGAAACCATTTTCAATCCAGGAAACTCCCATGTCAACTTATAGAAAAGTAACCAAATAACCAAATGCATGTACCATGCATTCAAATCCCAACATGATAAATCAAACATGCACATTGTTACCTACAAATCCACATCTATTTTATGCCCTTAATTGTTGTTGTCCAAACTTGCTCTTGCACTCACTTACTTGTTCCTTCCTTGCTTGCTTGCTTGTGTCCAAGTGCTCTTTCTCTCCTCTTGGAGTTCAATTTATGAAAGCTATTCAAAACTAAGCCAAAAGTTGTGAATTGTTTCTCTGAGGCCTTTTTATCACTGGTGTCTAATCTCTTCCATTCCTTTTTTCCTATTTTCTTCATTTTCTCTCTAATTTACTTTACATGCATATTTGTGTCTCTTCACCTTCCTCTTCTCCTATTTTATTTTATTTCCTTAATTGAAGTCCATTTATTGCCTCTTTGCCTTTGCTAATGCCGTTTCCAATTTCCATAGCCATTAATAAACCACAAGTGATTCTCACTATAATGTTTACCCATCATTCAACTTGGAATATGTGTCCCAGGACCTTGGTTTTTATTTTATATATATGGAAAATCAACCAAGGGTTGTTACAAACCCCTCCCTATTGGGGGAACACCTTCTTCATTGTTCTAAGACACTTATGACTAGAAAAACATATTGCTAATGGATCTTTATAAACACACTTGATGTAGTATTTACAATGACAACCTGCTAAAACATGACAACATACTTCTTATGGAGCTTTATAAACACAGCGCGATGCAGTATTTACAATAATATACACATATATAAATATGCACATTTTCTCTAATTAGAAAATAAAAGGATATGATGCCCACATCAACGACAAGGGAATCTAGAGGCTCACACCTCCACCCTCAAAAGTAGTATCAAGGATTCACCTCCTTCCCAAGAAGTCGAGAATCCATTTCCAAAATCAAAGTTTGCATCCAATGTCTAGCGCTATAATCCTTGCGATCCTTATTCTCTCATTGAATAATTATCGACCCATTTTTCCCATGCGTACTCCCAATGTGCTTATGATTCCAATTAGCAATGTTATTGACCAAAACAATTTTATTCCCCGACCTTCCCTTCTTTCCTTCCTAGTCCCTCGGGAAATCTTGTCACCCCCTTCTGTGTAGTCCCTCACCTTCCAAGTTCCCTAGCATCCCCTTCTCTGCTTCCAATACCCTCAAGCGACCAATCCCTTAGCAAGGTTTCCTCGAATTGGAAGGTCTAAAACCAAGTCATTACCCTACCTAAAAACCATCATATCGGTCATAGCATGCTTATGGAAATCAATGGAAACTATTGGGTATCAATGTCCCACAATGGCCCTACTCTTGAAGTACTTTACCAATATATTATTTTCTATTCCAATTCCTTTTATTGTTTCTAACTTTATTCCAACTACCCAAACCGAGCATTTCCATGGTTTCCTATACCAACCACATAATTTCCATTATACTAAAAAAAAATGTAATATATTCAAATTAGACCTCATTGATAACTCATCAATAAGGTACACTTGCAGTTATATTTGATTCTTGTCACGACAAGTCAAATTAGTTATTTTATCAAATCATCATATATAAACATATCACATCTAGTTAGTTCAAAAATCAACCATCATAAATCAAAATCTTAGACTATGTGCATAATTAAAATTGAAATAAAATAATTGTACTTATATTTCAAATTGTTCTTTTCTTTTGCCTTTGTTCTTTGTCCTTTCCATGCACAAACTGAATTGGTTTCCAAACATGGAAAGAACCTAGTTCCTTTTCTTATCTTTGACCATGTGCACACATTGGATCGGTTTCCAACCTGGAAAGCACCCAATGCCTTATTCTTCCAAAGAAACTGGGAAATTCAGAAACTATACCACCTCCTCCCTCAATATCAGCAGCAAGGGTGTCCAAATACTATGCTGCCTCTACCTTCAATATCAACAACTCAAGGTTGGTCTCTTCCTAAGTTGTCCAAGGATCCAGGGACTATTATCTCAGTCCACAACCTCCAAGGAACCCAAGTCATTACAAGGATCCAACCCACAGCATCCAAGGAACCCAAGCTATTATAGGATTCCATCCCACAACCTCTAGGGAGCCCAAGTTTTTACAGGGCTTCAATCCACAACCTCTAGGGAACCCAAGTCATTACAGGGCTCCAATCCACAACCTCCAGGGAAGCCAAGTTGTTACAGGGCTCCAAAGGTCTTTTCCCAACAGACAACCACTAGGGATCCCGAGAACCAATCCCTTAACAATATGTACACATACACATAGTGTACAACACAACACATATATGTACACATAGTAAAACACTACGAATACATATGTCACAATACAATGACTACAAAATACACATGACACAATACCACATGTACACAACACAACAAGTACGACATGTACACAACAGTGGTATTGAACATATAGAGACCACACTGTCTCTACCAGGAAACTTTGCCTCTAATTTCTTTCCACACTTTACTATGTGCATCCACAACCCAAGTACCAGTTTTGTGGCCCTTTCTACTTATCCATGCTTGTCCCAGCATGCCACAGATCACACTACTTTCATTCTACTGATGTATCCTTCAGTATTGTCTGCCATAACATAAACATAGGAATAGTTATAAGCACATAATATCAAAATCATATCCACATGATACTAACCTCATAGATATTTCAGGGCTACTCTGCCCACTTGATTCCTCATAAACCAGGAACCTTTTCATGCCATTCACCTGCATAAATTAATCATTCTTCCACAAGAATGATGCCTGACGACCCTATCAGACAATGGCACACACACACACACACACATAATCATGATCACAACATAATCAGCAGTGTTCATAAGATAAAAGTTAAGAGAAATTTCTTTATCCATGCAACACATGCACAACATTGAGAACAATAGTTCCCAACTTCGCCAAGGCATATGTTACCTCAAATCCATATACTTTACCTTTCTTGTTACCTTTCTCATGATTGTCCTACCACTGCCCATTCACTCCAATGGACCAAACCATCCCAACTGGTTGTCATATTCTTTCCTTCAAGTGCCCTTTATTCATCCACTGAGCTTCATACGAGTCTTATATTACCTTATGTTTTCACTTAACTCTCCCAAAGATCCATTAGATTTTCTCTTTCCCAACCAATTCCCAAGGCCCTCAAAACATAAAAATAAAGAAGAAGGAAACATAAATAAAAGAAGGAAAACCAAATAAAAATACACCACCATAAATAAAGTGGCATAGTGATGAAACAGTCATAGTCAAAACTGAAAATCAAGCATAATCAAATCACAAAACACTGAAAGCATAAAACTTTTAACAGACATCATCACTCAACCCCCATGGGTTCCCAGTGCTTCCAAGGGTTCATGAGAGAAATCTCAACCCAAGGCTTCCTCAATACCTATGGCAGTCTCTTTTGTCATGTAATTCCCTACATCATACTACCATAAACACACAATTGCCAGTGCATTAATAAATATAACAATATATTAGTTACCTTTCCTTGATGTTTCTAGAACATTGCCCTGCAACTAAACACCTGCACATGTCATCTCCCAAGGAATTCCAATTTCCTGAAAATTCATCTGTAACTAGAAATCGTCTATTATGCCCATATATAATCAACCATCTTTCATGTAGTTTCCTCGGCCCCAAAGTGCTTCCACACACTTTAAATTTCTATATTTCTCAGTCCCTATGCATGAGCTCCTTCCACTACAATATGCATTGAGGCTATGCCTATAAATCTCTCTATGATTCCTCCTTCCATCTTGATAATGGATTCATGATGATCTTCTTGCCTATTATCCACTATTGCATAGAACTGGGGAATGCTCTGAGCTACACCCCAACTACTTGTGGCTCCTACGTACTATAAATGCGAGGCTTGTCGCGCTTCTTTTATGCCACTCTGATACAAAGGATAATCCTTCCTGCAATTATCTCCACCATGGGTTCAATATTGCAA
Organism: Pinus taeda; assembly: GCA_000404065.3. Lineage (NCBI taxonomy): Eukaryota > Viridiplantae > Streptophyta > Pinopsida > Pinales > Pinaceae > Pinus > Pinus taeda. The sequence continues at coordinate 4,645 of APFE030796146.1, read as the reverse complement.
TGGATCTTTGCCATTTCCTTCATTTTTCTACTCCATGGGCTAAGACCCATGTCCTTTCTCAGTTGTATTGAACTTGGAAAAATATGACCCGAATTATCCACAGTACTTTGTATTAAACTTATTATAAGGTGCCACATTTTATTTAACACCTGCATCCTGAGGTCTTCCTTGCTTCTTAGGCCATTTTACTTTAGTCTTATCATTACCTTTCTAGTCATGCTTGAACTCAGTCTTGCACTTTGACTACTCATAATAATGCTTCATCTTTCTGATGACTTCCTCCAACAATTGAGGCTCATCAAACTCAATATGGTCTTTGAATGCTACTGGCAACCCAGTGGTGAACCTTTGAATATTCACTTTCTCATCCTTAAGATAAGGCACATACCTCAACAGATCCATAAATCTACTCATGTACTCATCATCCATCATGGAACCCATCATTATCTCATAGAACTTCTTGGCCCTTTCATCATAGTATCTTTCAAACATGTACTTATTCTTGAGGAATCTTTCATACTCATCCTAAATCAACTCCTCTTCTCTAATTCCTTTGACATGCTTAACATATTCCCACTAGATATTTTATTTTCCCTTAAGACTGAAGGTAGCTATCTTAGCTTTCATGTTCTCTGAGTAATCATGCAATCTGAAGAAAAAAAAAATCATCCTAAGCAACCATGCTTCCGAATCTTCTGATTTCTTCATCTCTCCATTAAAAATAGGAGGTTTGGATTTCTTGAACTCTTCTGAAAAATACTACTTCTCTCTCCTCCTATAAGAATGTTGGTGGTGATGGTGATGATGTCTCATGGAACTAGAGCTAGAATAAAATCATTAAGTACTACCCCTCCTCTCAGGTGTATCCAAAGATCTTCCACCTCCAACTATATGATTTTTGTCCATCATGTGTCTTCTCTGATACCTGCTACCATATGCCCCATTATTCCTCTCCTTCTACCTATCTCCATGATTGATCCCCAGCTATCCCTACTTTTATAAGTCTGGAAGGCTCCGAAGAATCACTGCACTGACTTCTACTTTCTTTAATTGATCCCTTGCAAGTATTTCATGTGCCTCATTCAACCTATTACTATATGACATGCAAATTATAATCTCTTCCCTTAAACTCCTCAGTGTATCTGCTAGATCAGGAGAATACTCTTCTCCTCATTGCTCAACTGACTTTTCCCATTCCATTGATTTGACAACCATCCTATAAGAGGATTCATGTGAGTTGTAGTCCACCATTCTATTCTTCATCTCCGATATTTTATTTCATGCAAACATACCATGTTAGGTAAACCAAATAGAGGAAATAATCAAAATCATACCTCAATATATCTCAAGGGAGGCTATCACATCTGCATAACTCAGTCCATATTAGTTCAATATATATAATATTAGCAACGCATATCAACATCATGATGCATGCATGATAATAAAACTATAATAATAATTGTACACATGATAACCATAAGCATATGCATGTACCCTAAGGTCCAGTATTGTAAATCTTGTTCTGATACCACCCCATAACCACCCCATCCCACATTTACCCACTTTTACAAGCTCTCTAGGGTAAACATGAGTTGAGTGTTACTATGACATGACCCAACCTCCAAGTTCCAGTTATCGAAGTGGGGTCTACTAACCAGAACATGTTACCATCCCTCAGGGACATCAGATCACGCAAGTGTCTAACAACAACCACTGATGATCAATCCTTGAGTTGGAACTTTCTCTTCTCAATCTTTAATCCCCAACCGCAAGTTTGACACACTATGCATGTGGTTGGAAAGCTCCAATCACATGCATAGGCTTTCCTCCATGTGGTTACAACCAAAATTCTCCAATTTAGAGGGTGCGATTGTGAGATCAATGCCACTTTTTCAGGGCTAGCCTATAGGCCACTTCCCAAAACAACCCAAAACACTCCAGAACTCAGTCTAAGATGATAACAAGTATGAATACTAAGGCTAGTACTTGATCAAACATGTCATTCACGTGATAAACATTCCATCAAACATATAGTAAACACACAAGCTATAGGTCATGAATGCATATCTGATCTTGATCTTCTTAAATTCAGCAGAAAATCATTAAGAAGGCACAATTCCCTCTCAAGCTAGTTGCAACAACACTTGTTAGCCCATGCATCCATTGACCATTCAATAACTTATCAAATCCCTTACAATATCCATATCGAGAGCACATCATTCAACCATGGCTATAACTAACATATAAACATAATATAACCCATGACAAACAAGTCATAAGATCAAGATAATAACTAGTGCATGTGCTCATCAATCACAACATGAAAATAACTTATATTAACATATACAAATGCCAACCAAGTCAAGGACTTCCACGTACCACCCGACCATATATTGGGCTGAACAAAATCTCTCTTTCATTCAATCACCCTTATGCCATATTCCAAGAATGAATGTGGGAACATATGGGTTAAACTAAAATAGAACCAATTAGGGCTTCTAGAGGCCAAACCTCCTCAACCACAATGCTTTCACCTAATCTAGTCCAGAAATCACTAATATCAAAACATGCTTGGATGCCTTTGACTTCCTTCACTAGCTCCAAAGGAATTTTCCTACTCCACTCATCCATCAAGAGCTCCAAGAGAAAGCCCATCTCCACCCTTAACCCTTGGGAATTTTCTTGAGACCATCTCAACCAGAATCCAAGTCTACCAGCCATCCAAAGCTTAATCAAATAGAGAACCCACTACATCATGGTTATCCAAGAAATGGCAAGGCAAAGGTGAAACTACTATCAATCCAGGAAACTACCATGCCAATGACAGCAAAGTAACCAAATAACCAAATGCATGTGTCATGCATTCAAATCCCAACATGTTAAATCACACATGCACATTGTTACCTGCAAATCCATAGCTATTTTTTCCCTTACTTGTTGTTGTCCAAACTTCCTCTGTGCTCCCTTACTTGCTCCTTGCTTGTTCCTTGCTTGTTTGCTTGCTTGCTTGTCTCTGTCCAAGTGATCTTTCTCTCCTCTTAGAGTTCAATTTATAAAAGCTTATCAAAATTGAGTCAAAAGTTGTGAATTGTTTCTTTGATGCCTTTTTATCATTGATGTCTAGTCTCTTCCTTTCCTTTTTTCTTCAATTTCCTTCATTTTCTCTCTAAGATCCCTTGCATGCATATTTGTGTCTCTTCACCTTCATTTTCTCCTATTTCACTTTATTTCCTTAATTAAATGCCATTTATTGCCTCTTTGCCTTTGCCAATTTCCATAGCCATTAATAAACTAGAAGTGATGCCCACTATAATGTTTTCCCATCATTCAACTTGGAATATGTGTCCCATGACCTTTGTTTTTATTTTATTTACATGGAAAACCCATCATTCAACTTGGAATATGTGTCCCATGACCTTGGTTTTTATTTTATTTACATGGAAAATCAGCTAGGGGTTGTTACAAATGGGAAGGTGTTTCTCCTGTGAGTGTCCTAAGGTATTGATCTTGTGAGTGTTACAATGTCCCTATTCTTTCTAGAAGGGCTAGACAATTATTTTTTCATTCCTTAGGATATAGATGAAACCAAAACAGAGGAACACATCCTTTAGGTAACGATTTCTACAATAATCTAAATGTTGACATTACATGAACCTTGGGGATTTCATCACCAGTTTGCAAACTATCACCCAATCAAATGTGAATGGTGATACATCAATTAAGAAGCGAAAAAAAATTAAGATCCCTACTTAAAAGTCTTGGACAAAACTACAATTGCAATCTACTAGGAGAAACTATAACAAGAGAATCCATGTATATGTAAATCTCTCATTGATGATGGATGGCAGGTGCACGTAATGCGTTTCAATCGTTCTTGTTGGACTACAACTCAAACACCGCAAACATATGTCCTATAAGATTGTGAAATAACTATTAACAAATTATTTTGATGTAAGTTGATATGGAGCATACCATACAAAAAGCTAACTACAAATCCACTTGCATTTGTTTTTTACCGATTGGATTGCTTTTCAAGAATTGAGGAGACGAAGTCATGATTAGACTAAGTGCTTGTTTGCTCGCCGTGAGTCTAATACTTCCCAACAATAGCCAATGTTGGAGCTGGTGAATTCACTGCAGAGTTTGAGGTTGAAGGAATCCTTTGTACCTTCATGGCTGCAAATGCAATCCCAAATGGTCAATCGAGGCAGTGGGCATGGATCTCCAAAGGTTTTGAACCTGCGAAATTGTGTTGTTCAAAGCCTCCCTTACGCACTAACTCACTCAGAAAATGTCGATGATGGGGGTGATTGGTTTGAAGAGCTAGTTCAGAGGGTCGAATCTGGTAAAGAGTTGAGGGCAAAGATATACGCAAGGCTTACTAGAGAAAATCTCAATCAAGACTCTTCTTCACTAGCAAAATTGTCAGATATTGGTTAGGTGAATACGTCATCCAAACCTCTAATGTTAGCTAAGTGAATACGTCATCCAAATCTCTACAATAAAAGACAACAAATCTCTACAATATCCATAGAAAACCACACAATAAAAACATCTATCAACATAAATATTGACAATATTTTATATTCAATTTTATTTATTTTAAAAATTTTAATATAATTAATAAAACGAAATTCAAATTAAT
>APFE030796132.1:71698-90363 GCA_000404065.3 Pinus taeda | reverse complement strand
TCTTGGATGGCTAGATGCACATGCATGGTATCAGTGGACTACTCTTTTGAGTAGATCTTATTATTTGTGTTCTTCCCATGTTTCGGGGACGAAACATGCTTGGGGGGTGGAATGTTATATACCTAGGGGGGATAATATGGGGTACCAAGGGAGGTACCCAAGGTAATAATGTAATAATGGGATGGGCCATAGTAATAAATAAGGTGGTTAACCCATGTCATGTAATGGACCACAAGTAGTTAATAATAATGTAAGGGCCCATGGTATTAGTTGATGGTATGAGGAAACCATGGTAATGATGCATGGTATTGTATGTATGAGGCCTATATAGAGGCTAGAGATTCCACATGGAGAGATATGAAGAGAAGTATTCTTGTATGAACAAGCATATGGCTTGTGGAGTATTCTCCTTCCTTAAGGAGTGAATGTATGGTGTTGCCCTACCTTAAGGGTTTGATCAATAAAGATTCATTTCATATTCTTTCTGGGTTTAATTGCATTATCTTATACTTTCATATCAGATCTATAATATTCTTGGGTTAGATCTACAACATACACAGAGATTTCCCACTGGGTCTCAAACCGAGATTACCAGCTTGATTTTTCATTATGTTCCTTTCAATGTTACAATACATATTTATACATGCCGAAGCATCCAATACCATGGACTGAAAAACCATCACGTCCAATACCATGGACCAAAAACGATCGATCCAATACCATGGACCGAAAACCATCGCGTCCAAAAAAACATGTGCGAAAATCATGCACAAAACCATAGGTAGGTCCGCCCAACCTAACATAGGGTCCAAAACCAAAATTTTCTGAGGCGCTGCCCCAGACCCCATGAAGTGGGGTTACGGGTACCCTCAAACCCCCTGTTAACTATGTGGAAAGAATATAACACAACCCAACACTAACTCTCCTGTAGTCAGAGAGTGAAGCTGAAAATTACTGACAAAGAGTGAAATTTGACTGCTTGAGGGTGTGGAGGCGTTTGGTAACAATTTTACTTGATTATCTCTACTCCTACGAGGTATGCAAGAAAATTTTCTCTTCTTAGTTTATGTTACTTTTTCAAAATTGTATGCAAAAATGAAAATAATGTTGAAGAAAAAATAACATCTACCTAGGCACCTCCCTGGAAACAACACCAAAAAATGGTGAGCCCTAGTATTGCACCAAGAGTGCTACAACTCCCAAGATCTCCTCAACTTTATTTATCAACTTGTGGTTTGTAAAACCTTCGAGGTGAAAACAATATATGCACAGTAGATGGGATTCCACTCATGCCACCCTAAAATAGGACATTTGATCAATAGTTCTCCAAGGCCACTCCTCCTACTAAATTATAATGAAAACTAGCTAATGAAGGTGAAATTTAGAAGCTACCTCTAACTATGAAAATGGAAATGCTATTAACTTAAACTTGCAACTGCCATTGAATCAATTCATGAAAATATAAGACCTACACTACTTGCACAAAGGAAACTACATTATCTTCCAATCAACAATCTATGTATCAAATCTACTTGCACACAAGAAGCTAACCAACCAACTCATAACTCAAGATTCTATTTATCATCTATTTAGCTCACACTTGCATCTCAATCGATTTTCTCTTTCGGCCAAATCTGCAATAAGGGAATCAATGCTATTCTATTTTTCAATGAAGGAAAAGGAGGCTTGGAGTGGCCTAGGAGCTGCCCTTGATCATGGATTCATACTCGGGGCTCAAAATCCTTCTAAACTAAGTTCTAATTGCAGAAAAAGGTCAAAACTAATGAAGAAATAGGTTGCTACAGGTGTGCTACAGGAAATCTTGTAATGCTACAAGAAGGCCTATAATACTATAGGAAGATTGTTGAGAAGGTTTAGGAGGTGGAAATGATGGGTCCATGGTATGTAAATGTGGATGGAGGTTGAGGTAAATAAATGAAGGGTGACCAAAGCCCCTAGACAAGATTAGAGAATTTTTAAGGCATGTTTTGCACTAAGAGAGATGCTCACGGTGCTATAGGGAAATGATCTCATGAACAAAACTTATAGGACAGAACATGGGATTCATAAGAGAAGCTGAGGAAGTCCAAGATTGAGGTGTTGAAGGTGCCCTTGCCTATAGATCTACAATAATCACATGCATATACCCATTTATCATTGACAAAATGAAACAACTAATAGTGTAAAATATGAGTTGAATTTAAATGCTATTTATGCAAAAAATATGATCTAATCAATAAAACAACTCCTAATCTACAAAGGCACATGCAAACAAGGTAACTAACATCAATATTCCTCCAAGAAATCATAAACATAATATTTTTGGACTGTGGTTGTAAATCGTTCTATTTATGTTCCCATGAGAGATATGAGGTAGAGGTTGCAATCACAGATTGTTGATGGATTATTCTCTAATGAAATGCAAGAAACTAATAAGCACTCTAAACTAAAAAGAGATAAAAATACACAAGAGGGACCTAAGCCACTAGGGTTGGGCCCAAACCCAAGAGCCTCAGCCCTCTAGAACTAATTCAGTGATGAACAAATAAGAAAATTATCATTATCATTGCATCAATGTCTAATACATCACATAAAAGTAAAAACTAATAGTGCCAAGTACTTGAGCTCAATAGCTACCTAGCTGAAAGAAAAGTTCGAATCCTAATGAGCTCTTTTACATGATTATTTGTACAAGATGGTAGCTACTAGCAGCTCCCTAGAAAATAGGAATATTTGTCTCCCACAACTTGAGAATGGTGGATCTTGTTCCTCATTAACTATACTTTCTTGGCTACTAATGACCTTTTCGTGCTTGGTTGCCAATTACCTCGAGCTGATGAAAGAGAGTGTTGTGATCTTGGGTTGATTGAAGGAGTTAAAGAGGTGGAAAACCCCCTAGAATCTCTCCCTTCTATCTACTCCTAGCCCTTGCATAGAAATCATCTAAAAAAATGCTCCATTTCATGCAATTAAACCATATTAGGCCACATGACATAGAAAACATCTTTTACCCTTCTCAGAAAGCATAATACAACAAAAATTGTAAATAAATGTGAGAAAGAGATAGTTATAAAGATGGAGGATGGCATCATGACCCTTATAATGTACCTATATATACACACATTAACTCAATGCTTTTCACCTGTCGATAACTCTTTGAAGTTTGACTGTGATTGTGGTATTATCTTCTCGGGGTTTTCCTCCCCCTCCACCTCCTCCTTCCAATGTCACACAAGATGATGTCAGTGTTTTTGAATCCCTGATCATAGCCCTGAACAATATTCCAAAGGCAAAGGAGTTACAGAGCAATTTTATCAAGAAGGCCAAGAACATTCCTACGGTAGCCCTCCCAAGCAAAGTAATCCAAACAGATGTAGCCTTCTTGCACTGAGCATTAGTTGGAAAGTTTATGGGGATGTGGTGATCACCCTGTTCTATGGAATATTGGATTGAACAAATCTAGAAATTGAAAATGAAAGGGGATATCCATTTTTGTGCTTTTGGAAATGGTTTTTTTTCATTCCTGTTTGAGTTGAAGGAGGTTCAGGATGTGATTTTCAGAAATGGCACATATTTTTTAGGATCAAGAGGAATGTACTTGAATCATAGGTAGGAAAACTTCAATTCATATGAATACATTCCAATTGCAATATGGGTCTGGATGAAATTACCATTCCTTCCTCTTTCCCTTTGGAGTGATGATTGCCTCAGAGAAATAGGAAATGGGGTAGGAAAATATTTGGATAGAGATGAACCAAAATGTTCTTAGTTTGCTTGTGCCAAGATATGTGTAGAAGTGGATTTAGAGAAGGGACTTGCCTTGGAGATCATGCTTATTTTGGGTAGATGGAAGTATTTCCAAACTTTAGACTACACTCATATCACATTAAAATGTCGGTACTACCATGAATATGGCCACTTCTTGATCCAGGTGGATATTGGTGGCCACCTGCCTATTCCACCTAGACCCCCTAGTCAGTTTCATCTATTTCCTTGTTTATTTCAGCATTCACTATTTTTAGCAGTTTTTCGGGTCCTAAACTTCCTGAGCAGTTTTTCCCCCTAAATGATGTTTTTTGGGGTCCGCCGCTAGCTCATAACCATAGGTAGGGGCCTATGGTGAAACCTGTAGTACTTGGAGAGACCTTTCTAGTGAGGTATCGTACTCGCCAAACGGAGATAATATGACCAAGTTACGACCTCGAGAAGTTGGCTTCCCAACTAACCCCAAAGGGGCCCACAAAATCTTGGTGTTACATTTCTTGGGGTTAGGGTTTTGGTTGTTTAGGGTTTTCTCATGTTTTTCAATAATAAATAGGCCCTTGAGCCTCATTGTAACATAGTTAAGAGGCAAGTAGCCACCACATATCTTCTCAGAGATCAGCTACCATAACCCGAGCTATCTTATTTACATTCTGTTTGTAAGCATAGTTCAATATTTGTCTATTAATGAAATGAAGTGTTTTTCTACTGCATCTCCATATTTATGATTATATTTGTAAGTTGTTGCGTTCCTGTTTAAGTTTGGATCTATGGTATCAAAGTGGTATAGTCTTTCTCTGTTTTGCTTTGCATGTCCCCAATGAGGTCAAGGTATAAGGAGTTAGGGCTTGATCTGGTTGAACCATTGCAAGGTCAGCCTCGAAAAGCCCAATGACCTCCCATGGCGGAAGAAACAGAAGATGAGGGGGCAGGAGATCCTTTCAAAATTTTTCTTGAGGAAACCCTCAAGCGATAGAGGAACATAATGATGGATAACATTTCCTGGATCCTTCGATGGATACCCACATGTGATGCATCTTCATCCAATAGCCACTCTGGAGGCACCACTGCTTTTAAGGTACAAGTTAACTTTGATATTCCCATACTTGAAGGCCTGATAGATGCAGACGCCATAGATAAATGGTTAAATCTATTGGAAGGATATTTTTCAGTTCATGACTTTTCCAATCGGGAAAAGATTAATTTTTCACTTCTCAAAGCCACCCCACATGTCAAGGACTAGTGGGAAACCTACTGTGAACAAAAGGATGAGAGTGAACCCTCGTTGTTTTCAGCCGCACCCATTTGGTATTCTTTCCCAGACACCATCAAGGGACAATATTACCCTGTTGGGAGCTATGAATATAAATACATAAGGTGGACCACGCTATGATAGGGAAGGGACCAAGATGTGTCAGAGTTCACAAATATTTTCCATACCCTTCGCACGAAGTTGGGTATCAAGGATACTGAGCAGAATTTGGTGCTCAAGTACCGTGATTGTCTGCACAAGTACATCTAAGATGAGATGGAGTTTCTATACATTTCCTTGCTCAGCATGGCGTACTGGTACGTTGTCAATATTGAGAAAAAGTTTAAATAGAAGAAGTGGGACTTTGGATCTGTGAATCCAAAGAAAGGAAAAGGAGTCCCCAAACCACAGAAGAAAGGACCAAGCCAAGGTGGGGCTACCCAAGATAGCCCGCCGAAGCCGCAAGAAAAGAATAACACTAGGAAGACAAAGAAGGACACGAGAAAATGGTGTGAGTTCCATAAGAACTCCTCTCACAATACAAGTGAGTGTTGGGCCAAGTAGTCACTAGTGGTTGAGCTGAAGGCTTCTGAATCAGATACATGTTCTAACTCTGAATCGGAACCTGATAAGGGAACTAACAAAGGGAAGAAAATCATTGATGCAGAACCCAGTGCCACCATGTCCACCACCAAGATCTAGAAGATTGAGTTGGAAGATCCAGAGGAGGGGGAACACCTCTTCCAGTCATAAATGTGGAAGAAGGGTTCTTCGATGTAGTTCATTGTCGATAGTGGGAGGCAAAAAACCTCATTTCAAAAGAGGTCGTGAAGATGCTGGGCCTAAAGACTACATCACATCCATAGTCATACACCATCGGGTGGCTTCATGAAGGACGAGATCTCCGCGTTAGCCAGCAGTGTTGCCTTCCCTACAACATCAAGCCCTTCACAAATCAGGTACTATGTGTTGTTGCTCCTCTTGAACTTTGTGTTGTATTGTTAGGAAAACCATACTTGTGGAAGATAAATGTTGTATATGAGTCTAGACCTTGCTATATGATTATTAATTTGGCCAATAATTTATATAGGATACTGGAGGCTGCCCTGCTTACCGCCATCTCTTTGATCGTTGCAAATCAATGTAGTAAGATCATTTTCCAGGCAAGGATTTTTTTTTCCTTATGATTCTCCCTCAGGAAATGAAAAAGGTTGTGGCCATGACTTAAAGGTAAGGCTCCTCTACATAGCAGAAACAGATGGAAAAGGTCATGGAGGAGTACAAGGATATTTTCGCCTTAGCTATAAGGTACCTCTTCACTGTCAGGTCAAGCACTCCATTGATATGACCCCGGGCATGCCGCTGCCCAATGGACTGATCTATCGATGTTATGTTCTAGAGAACTATGAGATCAAGAGGCATATTCAAGAAACATTACAGAAAGGGCACATCAGGTTAAGTTCATCACCTTGTGGGATCTAGATTGTATTTTTTCATAAGAAGGATGGGACCTAGAGACTTTGTTTTGACTATCAGGTGTTGAACAAGATCACTGTCTAGAATAGGTACCCAGTCCCGTGGATTGATGACCTTCTGGACCAGCTCAAGGGGGGAAAATATTTCAACAAGATTGAATTGAAGTCAGGTTATCACAGGTGCCTTTCGAACCCTCCGATGTGTGGAAGACTACCTTCAAATAAAAGGAGGGCCTTTTCGAATGGTTGGTCATGCCATTCAGATTGATGAATGCCCCTGCAACCTTCATGAGACTGATGGATGACATTTTGTGACCCTTCATGAATGCATTCATGATGGTTTATTTAGATGACATATTGATCTTCAACCAAAGTTGGAAAAAGTAGATCCACCATATTTGATAGGTCCTTCAAACCCTTTGACAACACAAGCTGTGTGCTAACTTAGAGACATGCACCTTTTACCTGACCTAGGTTCAATATCTTGGGTACATCATTGATGAGCAAGGTGTACATGTGGACCCATCCAACATACAAGTCATTTGGGATTGACCAGCCTGAACCACTTTAACAGAGCTCCACAAATTTTTGGGTCTTGCTAATTTCTACCATAGGTTTGTGTTGGGGTTCTCTCGTATCACTTGGCCTTTAGGTCAAGTCACCAAGGGTAGAGAGAAATATTTTTTTTTGGTCTGAAACCCAACAGCAAGAAATATTTGAGTTGAAGAATCGCCTATCTTCTGCACTAGTGCTCACATTACCAGACCTACAACAACCATTTGAGATTGAGATAGACACCTCTGACTATGCTATTGGTGTAGTTCTTACTCAACATGGGCATCCAGTGGCTTACCACAGTGAGACACTTTCAGACACAGTCTGAAAGTACCCCACTTATGACAAAGAAATGTATTCCATTGTGCAAGCCTCTCATAAATGGAAGAATTACATTCTGGGGAAGGAAAACGTCATCCACGTGGACCATCAACTCTTACAATTACTACAGACACAAGTGAAGTTGCATAACGATCGCCATAAGAAATGGTCCACCTACCTGCAATAGTTCCATGTAAACATTAGGTATAAGAAGGGAAACACCAATCATGTCATAATTGCCTCAACCAACCAAAATTCATGGCACTGATCATTGTGCTCGACTCTTGTAGGAAAGAGACATCAGGATGGCCGCATATTTACAGGAGCGATCCAGAATTTGGCATCACATACCAGACACTCCTGGAAGGGAAGCATGTTCCAAATTTTCACCTTTAGGATGCACTGTTATGCCACCTAGGACATATCTATGTTCCTTCAAGCGAGTGTGCCAAGATTATTTGGGAGGTGCACTAAAGTTGGGTCACTAGACATTTCTAAATAGAGAAAATAGTGGCAGTATTGTAGAAGTATTTTTATTAGTCGAAACTTCACCAAGATGTTGGGAAGTACATTAGATCCTGCACCGCCTGCGCCATTTCCAAAATCAACCATCAAGAAGAAAGGCCTGTATACTCCTCTACCTACTCCTAATCGGCCTTGGGAATCTATCTCTGTGGATTAAATGTCGGGCCTTCATTCTACTAAGCATGACAACGATTGCATTTTCGTGTTCGTCGACAGATTCTCTAAGATGGCCATCATGGTGGCCTACATGAAGAGTATTAAAACAAGGCCACTGTTAAGCTCTTCCTTGAGTGAGTTTGGGTACACTTTGGGTCCCATAGTCCAATGTCTCAGATTAGGATAGAACATTCCTGAGTGCATTTTTGTCAAGTCTTTGGTCAAAGCTAGATACAAAACTTACCAAGTCCATGACTTTCCATCCCCAAACAATGGCCAAACAGAGGTTGTCAACAGGATGATTGTACACATTCTGCACATGTACAAATCGAAGCATCCATGCACATGGGATGAAATTCTCCCCTATGTCCAACATAGCTACAATAGAGCTCTCCACCTCTCAACAAGCCACAACCCCTTTCAGGTAGAGCTTGGATCATTATGTCCCATTGATGTGGCTTTACAATTTGTAGCCATTCAAGTAGATTCGGCTCACGTTCAGTCTGAAACTGAAAGGGATAATAGATTCATTGAGTGCATTCAACACATCTACCAACAGGTCCATGATATATTGGACAGAGCCAATGCTAAGTACAAGCAATGCTATGATCAACAATGAGTGACACACAAGTTCTAGGTGGGTGACAAAGTTTGGCTACATTTGCAAAAGGAGAACTGCGTTGGACCCCTCCACAATCTTCACCTGCTCTGATATGGGCCATACACCATCACCAAGGCTTTCAGTCATAATGCCTTCAAGCTTAGCATCCCACTACTCCTTGGTTTGCACCCAATATTCAATGTAGATTGCCTTCGGCCATACTTTCCATAATTTTTGGACACATCTAACATTGTAGAACAACTCACATCAATAGAGCTTAACCCACACTACATGGAACAAGCCACAACTGATATGATCATGGACACATAGATCAAGAACAATTTCCAATAGAGGATACAACTATATAGAGTTGTCAAAGTAGGCCAACTCCTTCACTAGGGCAAGTGGTTCACCAAGGACTAGGTTCAACAGAAATTTCCTCACCTCATGGAGGCTTTGCACACAATGGGCTTCATTGCTTCCTAAGGGGGGAGGAATGATCCAAGTGGATATTGGTGGCCATGCACTTGTTCCACCTAGAACCCCCAGTTAGTTTCATATGTTTCCTTGTTTATTTCATCATTTACTATTTTTAGCAGTTTTTTGGGTCCTGAAATTTCAGAGCAGTTTGATCCCCTAAACGACGTTTTTTTGGGGTTTGCTACAGGCCCATAGCCATAGGGAAGGGCCTACGATGAAACTTGTAGTACTTGGAGAGATATTTCTAATAAGGTATTATACGTGGCAAACAAAGATAATATGACCAAGTTACAACCCCGGGAAGTTGGCTGCCCAACTATCCCTAACGGGGCCCACAAACTCTTGGCGTTACATCTCCTGGGGTTAGGTTTTGGTTGCTTAGGGTTTTATCATGTTTTTCAATAATATATGGTCCCTTGAGCCTCATAGTAACATAGTTCAGATGCATGTAGCCACCACATCTCTTCTTAGAGATAAGCTACCATGCCCGAGCTATCTTATTTCCATTCTGTTTGTAAGCATAGTTCAATATTTTTCTATTAATGAAATGAAGTTTTTTTTATATTGCATCTTTGTATTTATAATTATATCTGTAAGTTTTTCCATTCAAGTTTAAGTTTAGATCACTTCTCCAGGGATTGCAATACATCAACATTAGGAAAAGGAGCAGAACAATAAGAGGAACAAGGAGGGAAATGACAAGTGTAGAGAAAAGGAAATAATAAGGGAAAAGCCTTCGGGTGAAAACAACCCAATTTTCCCAATAATGGAACTTCCACCTCATCAAATCCATTCAACACTTTCCAAAACATCCAAAATGAGGAATAACCTCCCCCTCAAAGTGTACCAAATAATGAAGGAAATGAGGAAGATTGGGAGAAAGGAGATATTAACGAGGGAACCAAGGTGCATGTTGAAGGTAAGGATCAACCTGTAATAGAGATGAGTCTCATAGAAACCACCCCTAAATCGGGCTGAATCGATGGTGGTTCACAATCTATGGGAGTTATAACTAAAAATATGGCACAAACCTTAGTTTGGGAAGACAAAGGGAGCAGTTAGAAAATAGGGAAAAATAGAAGGAAGAAAGGAAGACCTTAGAAAAAGGAGTTATGAGAAAAGGAGGTGGAGAATAACAAAATAATGGGGAATCAATATGTGATCCTTGACATTCTCAAGTTGAAAAATCAGAAAGGGGTGGAGATGCCTGAAAAATAGGAGGTACCCAAAATTCCTCCCTCCAAATGATAATTTAATCCTGGAATATAAGGGGACTAGGTCTACCAATTAAAAAACAGGCAGTAAGGGATCTAATAAGAGTAGAAAAACCATGGGTTTTATTTCTATAAGAAACAAAAATGGAAGCGAAAGAAACAAATAAGACAACAATAACATTTTGGAAAAGATGTGAAGGAATATTACAGGATGCAAGAGGAGTGTCAGGAGAAATCAAGATTTATTGGTCACACATGCACTTTAAATTAGTAGACAGTCTAAAGATTATTTTTTGGGTCATTGTATTTCTTGAAAGGAAAGATACGAAGGAAAAAGTATCAATTATCAACATTTATGGGTGTATAATATGGAGAAAAAAATTAATTCTAGGATTCCTTCACCTTTTTAAAGGTCAATGAAGGGTTTTCAAATATTATAAAGGGGAAAAGCTTCAACACGATTCCAAAAATGGAAGAAATGAGATGCGGGTCACATGTTCGAGATCCTTTCTAGGAAAAAATGGAAGATCTAATCAGTGATTGGGATCTGGTAGATATCCCTCCTAATATTGGGAAACACACATGGATGAATAGAGGAACATGGGACAATTTTATAGTAGCCCGATTGGATCACTTTCTCATCCATAACAGTTGGCTTTTAACTGGATCAGATTACTCTTTGTCCATACTAGCACAAGGTGAGCTTGATCATCATCCCATTTCTCTTTCTCAAGCTCATATGGAAAATATTGGCCCCATTCCTTTCCATTACAATCCAATTTTGTTCAATGAGGAAGGACTCCCTCACTTAATTAGGAAGGCATGGAGATCACCAGTGACTCGATCACCTTCCTTTGTGTGGGAACATAAAAACTAAGTTGTGAAGAGATTTATGTGGAAATTGCTGAAATATAACTATGTTCCTCCAGACCATAAATGACGCAATATAGTACAACAACTAGATCAACATAAAAAAAATGATGGATATTATTCCAATAGAATCTTGCCATTTAGATAAAGAACGAGAGATAACAAAGTAGATATTTTCAATCAGTCGTCAAGAGGAGGAAGTCTTAAGGCTAAAATCATGGAGTTTGTGGTTACAGTATGGAGATCAAAACATTTCCTTTTTTCATAAGCAAGCTAGAGCTCGTTAAGTAAAGAACATGGTAAGGGAGACAACTATAGAAGGAAGGAAAAAAATTCCACCTTTGAGGAAATAAAACAATAAGATTATCAACACTCCATTTTATTATATAAGGAAGAGAAATAATTAGACAGGGATATGGTGTAGAATTTCTTGCAAAATGTTCCACAAATAGTAATAGAGAAATTTAATCAAGGGTTGGTAAGTGAAATTATAGAAGAGGAAGTAGTTGAAACTATAAAGGAATTGAACCCATATAAAGGGCTTGGACCTGATGGATTCTCCATAAGTTTACTTAGGCAATTTTGGTCACTTATCAAGAAATATTTGTTTTGATTTCTCAATAGTTCAAAGGAAAAACAAAAATTGGGAGGAGAAGTTAAGTCCTCTTTCTTGGCTTTGATCCCAAAGGAATCCAACTTGGTTAATTTCTCAAGATTCAGGCTGATTTGTTTATGTAATTCTGCTTATAAAATTTTAACCAAAGTTATGGAAACCATATTAAAAAAGGTTCTCCCCAATATAATAGCAGAGAATGAAGGAGGATTTACGCAACAAGGACAAATTCTAGACAATATCATTTTGGTCCAGGAGGAAATCCACTCAAGTAAGGAAGCAAGGGAAAAAGGCATGGTGATAAAGTTGGATATGACTAATGCCTTTGATCGTGTATGACATTCTTTTCTCCTCTTAAAGCTATGAAATTTAGGATTTTATGATAAATTCATAAGGTGGGTAAATGCTTGTACTATCTCTCCTTGGATAGATCCGTTAGTCAATGGTAGAACCACAAGTATTTTTATATTCTCTCGATGAATTCTATAAGGATGCATGCTCTCCCCTCTCCTACACATCATAATGGTAGAAAGTCTCAGCAGAAATATAGAACAAGCAAGGAAGGAGGGAAAATTAATGGGAATAAGAATCACCAGGAATGTAAAGGAGGTGAACCACTCTCAATTTTTTTGATAATACCCTCCTTTTAGGAGGAGCTTCAAGAATAGTAGAAACATGATTTAAATAGATCTTAGATAATTATTTCAGTCTCTTAGGGGGCATGGTCAACAAAAGAAAGTGCCAAATATATGGGTGGAACTGTGAAGAGATAATAATTCAAGAGATAGCCACCATATTTGACTTCCCAGCCAATCCTGAAAGGAAAACCTTCAAATATCTGGGCATTCCTATCTCCTTGGGAGAAACCAATGCAAAGGAATGGGAGGAGGTTATTACCAAGATGAAAAAGTGCATACATTCATGGAGAGCGAAGTGGATAAACATAGTTGGGAAAGTGATATTAATCAAATTGGTTTTTTCCTCTTTACCAATATATATGGGATCATGTCCTCTATCATCGAAGGGAATCATACATCAACTTAGTGGAATGATAAGGAAGTTCTTATGGCAAGGGGGAAGAAACAATGAGGGACGCTTCCATTTAGTCAGTTGGAAGATGATCTAGCTACCAAAATAAGAAGGAAGACTGGAAATAAGAGACCCTCAATTGATGAATTTAGTTGGGAGCAAAGATAGTATGGAGAATTTCCTTAGATACAGGATAGTGGTGGAAGCAAACCTTTTTAAGGAAGTACTTCCATAAAAATCGCTTTTTGCATCCTGAACAGGAAACATGGCTAGAAGAAGGATCTAAAATTTTGAGGCTCTATAGAGAGGTTTCTTTCATTATAATAGACCATCTAGGGTGGAAAGTTAGAAATGGGACTCGAATACACTTGTGGAAGGATTGCAAGACAGTGGTAATGATTCTACAAGATAGTGAAGAAGTTGGAAACCTAGCTCAATAGATGGAAGGTCACATAATATCCAAAATTGCTGACATAACGAGGTGGGATAGGAAAGGAAGATGGATTAGATGTAATAATATCAACATCCAACCCAATTTACAACAAGCTTGGGATTTAATGATCAAGGCACTTATAGGATACACTCTGGCTGCCACAACTAGATTGGATTGGAGCATATGGTAACCAAGTAAGGCAGGTAATTATATAGTAAAGTAGGGTTATAATCTACTCATAAGGGATACTTTGCAGGGAAGAAATAACACCATGTGGAGGATAATATGGAACCATGATGGGATGCTAATGTTCAACCTATTTTGTTGGAAATTGATCCATGAGAAAATCCTAACTTCAAAACCTTTGAAGAAAAGGAACATTCAAGGTCTGTCATGGTGTGTGTTATGTTTTCAAGATGAAGAGGAGATCCCTCAATTTTTTCATCAGTGTCCCTTTGTAGTGGAAGGATGGAGGTTATCACTGGATCCAATTGTGAGTTTGACAACCATTCCAGAAATGTGGGAAACCATGTTCTTAAACTTAAATCAAAGACTCCCTTGGAAAATAAAGACAAGGTCAGTGATGTCTCGATGTCGGATGATGCTTTTGAAATTTTATGTTTGGAAATATGGATAACATGTAATCATGTAATTTTCTAGGATGAGTGGTCAAATCCAACAAGAGAATCCCTTAAAGCAATGTTAATGTAAATTGAAACCACCTTAGCTTGGGGATATAAGGAGGAAGCATTGGAGGAACTAACCTTAATTGAAAAATAATGGATCAAATTATCTCTAACCTCATTCCATGCTGGTAGCTTAAAAAACAAACAATAAAACTAAAAACCATTCCATATAAGAATGGAACTAAAGGAATTATGAGTTTGGGTCAAAAAATTAGGACAACTTATTCTTTTATTTGATGGCGCCTCGAAAGGAAACCATAGGGAGGTAGGAGCGGGAGTGGTTGTTTCTCACCTCGATGAAGAAGGGGAGATGAAATATGCCTAGGGTTTAGGGGTGACCACCAATAATCAGGCATAATATAGGACATTATGGAAAAGACTGGAACTAGCATTAGCCAATGGAATGCAAGAATTAAAAGTAATTGTCATACAATAGCGTATATTTGGCTCCCAAGCTTTTGCATAGGACTAAATTCCTAATGGGTCAATTAGATTCCATTAATTTCTACCATATCAAAAGACATTTGAATGAAACAACTATTTAAATGGAAAATTTGGGAGATTTATTAAATCCTGGAAATTTGAAAATTAATGAGGAAGGATTATTATTCAAATCCTTTCCATAATGGTGCAAATGCAATTAGATATAAGACAGCCTAGGAGGCACACTAAGCTTGGGATCAATGAAAAAAATGGTGGAGTTAAGTCAGTCTCATTTCACATTAATTACATTAAAGGTGATGTGTAAATATAATGTGGGAAGACGTGTATGCCTGGTCACCTAGAGCGACTACGTAAGATTTGAGTTGGCATTAGAAGAAGGACTCTATTGTGGTTCGATTTTTGTTACAGTCAAAATGTGTGAAAACCATAATTTGGTGAAGGTTATATTAATTTTGGCGGAGGGAAAAGTATAATTTGGGAGAGTCTTCACTCTAAGCCATTAATGGACTTGATGCAAGTGGAATGTGATGATCACACCAATATTGCAGCAAGAATGTTTCAACTCTTGGGGCTACCAACTTTACATTATCAACCCAGGGTTCATACAAACTTGGAGGTGACAGTGCTGTATACACAAGTAAAAGTGACGGTTTTGCCTTTTGTCACTGTTCATTTGGTGAGAGACCACTAGGGTTTTCAAGCCAGAATTGTATGGATTCAGAAGAAGCTTGATTACTTAATGAAAGAAAGAGGAATCTACTCTATGAAAAATCTTATCTACTGCAATAATGAAAAAGACTGGAAATCAATGCTGAAACACGCCATTTCCTAACTAGCTGATGAGAAAATATGCTTTACAATAATGCCAAGCTAACATGTATGAAATGCTGCTGTCCTAAGCATGGAAGTTCAAAACATCAAACATCACTAATATGAATGTAAAGGATTGAAATAAATATGTTTTTTTCTTTTTACTCTTTTGATGGAAAATCAAGTGTGAAAGTTAATCTCTTTTGGTGATGTGGTAGGTGGCTTAGGGATGTTGGTGGATGGTTGGGAGGTTTAGGAGATGGTTGGAAGGTTTGGGAGACCCTTGGGTGACCTTGTGTGGCATCCTATAGGTTTTCCCTCAATTCGGCCTCAAAATAGGCCACTACAGGAAAACCTACAGGATGTACTAGAAACCTACATTATTCCCTGTATTTCTACAGGATATAGCCGAGAGAAAAATGATGGGTGCTGGAGTTGATGGAAGGCTTAGGGAAGGTGTTTTAAGCATGGAATGGAGTGAGAAAATTCCTAGGATCACTTAGAACTCAAAGCCAAGGTTAGGAGATGGTTGGATTTGCTCCACATGCTTGGAGGAGTTTCTATGTAAAATGATGAAATTGATGAAGGTCTTGGTGAAAGCAAGGAATGATTATGGATGGATGAAGTTGGAAGGTGGTTGCTTTCTATGAGATCTCTTTCTACTTCTGAAGCACTTGCTCTACATCAAACATTGATAATTGCCAAAAAGTCATGTAAACAAGAAGAATTCTAATAACCTTGAAAAGAAGAATTAAATGAGCTAACTGTCTAATTCATGCATGAGGAAAATTGCAGAATAAAATGGAATCATTGACGAGGTCTATTGTAAGACTGAAGAAGGAAGAGATGGTAATTAAATCCTACATTCGCAAACTGATCAAATTCTTGTTCAAGTACAGTAAGCTCTAAATCCTATGAGAAAATGGAAACCTGTCTTTTTGGGGTTGCATAAGGGTCCTTTCCTCAAATCATGATCACTGAAGGAAGAAGTGAGGCCAAGACACCTACTGTGATACAAGAAAGTGTTCCCTCTGTAGACAGAGGCAACCCCTCTAGCCCTAGAGTGGGTCTAGTCACAAACAAGGACAAATCAACAATATTTTTTCCTTAAATAGTTTAGAGTTGGAGCCCTACCTCAACCGGTGGTCGATGGAGTTTCGTTGCGTTGCTCCAGCTTCCGTTTCCTTCTCCTCAAAGAGTGATCAACAACCTGAAACAAAGAAAAGGAAATCCAACAAAGCACATAATCCAGCAACAACGATAAACCATTTACTCATAAAGTCAAGAAGTCATGAGCTATCAAGTACATTACACACGAGACATAGGAAAACATCATTGATTGCATTAATGTAAAATGAGAGTTAGCTTACAACCAGTGTCTTGACATCACAAGCCTCCTCAGAAGGGTCCAGCCAGCATGTCCTTCAAGCATTCACTCTATGATGGTGGGTCTCCCAAGATATAAAGACTATCTCACTCATAAGTTTCACACAAGATCAAAGGCACTTCATAACCCTTCCTCAAACTATGAACAATCCCACACTCACACCAGCTATCTAACAAGCTTACAAAGCACTAACAATACTATTCTATTAGCCAAGTACACAAACTATCCAACTAGCTTTGCATAGCAATGGTGAGATTTTAAATAGGAGGAAGAGCCTCCATGAAATGGGGAAAGGAGAGCTTATCATCAAGGAAGGTAGCTCAATTGACGCAACTGCCATACCAGGGAAGGAAGGGTGACATGAACAAGGCCAAAAACTAGGTCTAGAGTCATCTAGAAGGCCGACTGTTGGAACAATTCGCCCAATCTAAATCATCGCAGGCATAAGACTGTCCTTCAGCGCTGACATCGCAAGTGATCAATGCGGATGGTCAGATCATTGCTGAAGATATTACATTGCCCCGCGCTGGTGTGTAAAATTGGGCCATCACGGGAAACACGTGTACTTTCGCACTGGCAGTGCGATTAGTCTGTTCTTGCGCGCCTTTCAGCGCGTTTACTAAACCATAACCCGCGATGAGGCAGATAACTTTAGAAAAGTGGGTCAATTGGCAACTTAGGAGGTCATTTGTCTGTTGAAAGCATGTAGACTTAGACACAGGACACAACAGAAAGAACCGGGAGTGACAGTGGTGATAAATTACTCTGTAATAGATGCCCCCTAAAGTATGAAGCCCGAGAGAGTGGGAGGGGTGAAATGCTTTACAAAACTGCTGAACTGGAACATCATCCGGAAGAACCTGCACATAAGTACAATATCTCTGATAGTGAAATACATGTCATCTAGGTATGGACGCAGCCATCGAAAAGACATATAATTAGGTCTGTGGTATGGATGTAGCCATCCAGCTAATGAGACCATGAAAATGACAAAGGTATGGTTGTAACCATCCATGAAGACTCAAGCATGGGCGCAGCCATCCATGAGTGAGTCATGTAATCACGAACCAATCCACGCAGCCCGAGCATGTGTAATCTGTGCCCGGGGTCTTGAACCCAATCGACCAAGGAACAATTCTAACATGCGAATAGAGGTGCTGAAGTTGAGCATGAGAGAAAGTCGCTTGATTATTGGCCAATGATGTGAGCCGTTAACAAGCGCAAGAGAAACCACCAATAATGACGATGGCCCTCAAGGTACCATCAAGTACAATCCAAGAGGCGTGAATAAGGAGCTGGTGTTGAATGCTCGCGGAATCACCCAATCGATGACCAATGATGCAAGTCGACCATCAGGTGCGAAGAACTTGCCATTGAGGCATGCAAGCTCCAAGGTACCACAAGGGGGTCTCTAGATCAGGCTCCTGGATAATGAGCTAAAGTCGACAGGAGATGATTTGTCGCAGGAGGGCCATAAGGTTTCCCCCATCAACGACACAAGATGAGGAACAAGGAGGTAGATGGTGAATCAGAGTATCAGAGGACAAGACATAGGTGTAAACTGCAAAAGGATTATACTCTTGAACATGTTGGCGACACGACTCTGGAGGGAGGCATCATTTAGGTACCATGGGATCAGAGGCTTAATGACGACGACGTGAAACAAATGGAATGAGGCTAAATGATAACCCAACCCGCGGAAGGCTAAGTGACGACATATGGATGTCCCAACCTGACAAGAAGCAAAACTGTTGATGTTCAAGAGTGACTCACTGCCATAGACAATCAATGATAAACCTGTTATTGAATCCAACCTAGTAACAGTTTTACGAGCCGTAGGGAGGAGAAGCTCGAGTTTCATCATGGTGACGAGTCCAATGTCGTCAAAGTTTAACGAGCCTGACATAGGTAAAACGCGGAGTCTTTTTCACCTTTAGGGAGTTTGAAAAAGACACGGAAAAGAAAACTCCGGGGGGGGTCCTTTTTCGTAAATTTGTGTCTCTTGAGCCCAAAAAAGTATAAAATGATAGTCAAAAGAACTGCTCGACCATT
>APFE030796132.1:17529-63166 GCA_000404065.3 Pinus taeda | reverse complement strand
ACCGCTTGACCATTATGATCAAGGAGTACTTTTCATAATTAGTGCCTTCAATCTGAAAAAGTAAAAAAGCGATCGAAAACACGTCGTTTTATTACCAATATCGAACTCGAAACGACAAAAGTCCGGACTTTTCATGTTTATACGGTCAGAAAAGAGCTGTAAGTGGACCGTCTTTTTAATTTCGTTTTAACGAGTCTAAAAAGAAAAACTCGACAATCTTTTCATATTTTACGAGTCAGAAAAGAGCTTAAAGAGGAATCCTATGTATTCTTGTTGAAAATGACCAATTCTCCTTGAATACCCAATATTCTGCACAAAAAATGCAAACATTACTCATATCTATTTTTTAAAAATAATAAAAATGTACTAAATGTGACCTTTTCAAAGTAAAAAATAAATAAATTAAATTTATTTATTCAAAAAATCTTATAAAAAGGGTTTTTACAAGTTCATTTTCACCGTTTGGCTTTGGAGTAAAAAGTAAGAGCTTTTGGTAAGAAAACTTTCTGTGGAGATTGCAGAAAATCTGACCGTTGGAATCGAGAACCGTCTTCTCTAAGTAATCCACATCGTCCCTAACTTGCATTTCATCCATTTAAAATTTTGTTTTAGGCTTTAAAAGTTGATTTTTAAAAGAAAATTTGGGCAAAAAATTGCCCGCGGTAGTTGCACAGGTGCGCCATGTGGCCCCTGCACACCTCGATTTTTCCGTGCACAGGGAAAAATCGGGGTGCCGCACCTATCCTTAAGGAGAAATGCGCAACTATGTACTGTGTCTAAAAGGATGGGTGCGAACCCCGCGGAACGCGGATTTAAAACCCTAAATTCTTCATTTTTGCCCCATTGATTTTGAATTGAAATGTTCTAAACCACCTATTTTGCAATGTAGGTACACAAGATGCTTATTTGGTGGGAAAGAGAGCACAAAGATGTGGACCAAGCCACATTACTCCATCCACCTTCATTACAGGCATTGAGAGCATGCGGGCTATTTAAATTTTGGACCATACTTGGCATGAGGGCACAGGTAGACTTTCTATAATGGCTGGTGGACAGGTGGAGCACGCAGGACCAGTGCTTCATTATTGGTTGCAACCGGCTCGAAATCGAGCCGGAAGACATATACTTCTTGACTTGCTTGCCCAAGAGAGGCGAGGAATTATCTCTGTTCGGATCTAGGCCAGGTGGCCAATCTGTCGCTAGTCTCTGACTAGAATTTTGTAATAACCAAACTGCGGACAAACAGATAGATGTTAAAACAATATCCCGTCCTAAACTAAAAGTGATCACCTTTACTGTCACCAGACTTTGCGGGAGTGCAACATTTCATCTAGCTACCGGTTCCCAGATGCGCATGGCAGTAGACTGCTTTCGAGGCACCATCTTCAACTGGTGCGATGCTGTATTGGCCAATGTGAAGAGCCAATTGACTAGGGCAAAGAATGGACAACTGAAGAAATTTGGATATGGTTATTTAGCTGTGAGCTTTTCCCTAGAGAGGGTACCTATGCTGGTTCCACAGCAACTTACTGTTGAGGCTGGACTTCCCCGAGATCCTAGGGTTATGTGTTGGGTTGCAGTCATGGCCCGCCATCCTGAGGAGGGTACTAAGGTTGTTCAATTCACACCCGAGTATTTTTGTTGGTTAGAGAACCAACTCTTTGTGATTCGGGATTTTCCATACGTTGGGATGGATTATCGTGGTGATCCTGACATGGCTCTTCCACCAGGAGAGTAATGGGATGATAGAGGTAAAATTGTTTTCAACATTTTAAATTATATATTTTTTTGTTTTTAAATCGTCCCAAAACTAATAGTAAAAAGTTTTTAAATGTAGATGTGGGTCCACGGTGACCAGCCGCTCTCCAGCCTTATGATCGAAGACAACCAGCTGCAGTAGCACCGGCCCCACAGGACCAATCACCAGAGACCTTTGCCGAATTGGAGGGTCATCTAGAGCACTTGACAACAAATATTCCAGAGACCAGCATAGATGACATTCCTCTTAGACTTCAGCGCTATGTGATTAGGGTCCCAGGACCTTTTAGGAGGTTCCTTTGGAGGGTGGCCCAAGTAGTGGTGTCTTATCGTGATCATCACCAGTGATAGGATGATTGCCTTGTAGACTCATTTTTGGACTTTTTGTGCTATCATTTTTTCCGATCATAAGGTGTTTTGCAACCTATGATCGAAGACGATGTATATTTTGACACACTCCTATGCTATGTTATATTACTATTATTGGTTATCTTGTAAAACATGTTATGGGATGTCTTTAAATTTACTGTTTGATTTAATGCAAATGTCTATTTAACATTCGAGAAGCAACTACATCTGCTAATGTATTTAAATATCTTGGAATGTGCTCATATTCGATGTAATCAATTCCTCGTTCCAAGAGACGAACTCTCAAAAATAATCATAATAACACTGGATTTCTAATGGCATAAACTCTATTAAACTGTAATACAACGAGTTCCGAATCTAATCTAACAATCAAACTCCGAATTCCAAATGAAATGGATTCAGATAATAAGTCAATCACTGCATTGTATTCTGCAATGTTGTTCGTTGTTTGACCAAGGCTTACCCCATGCATAGATACTAACTCGTCAGAGGGCGAATAGATAACCCAAGCTACAGAAGAGATGTTCCGTGTACTACGACAAGCGCCATCAACAAAATCAATGTATGTTTGGAGAGGCGTCGACAGCTACAATATCAAGAGTAAAATCAAGATAAGCAGGAATAATGATGAAAAACACTCTCTGAAGTAAAGCACGCATTCCTAATATAAAAACACACCAAACTTAGAAAGAAACTAGTCTAAAAAATCTCCACACTAATATTTTAAGCATAATATCGCTTTAGATAAAGCCCATTTCTAGGTTTACCTAAAGAGACACTGTCAAAATCTTCTAATTCATAGGCCCCTTTTGCTAGCTTTCGCTTAACAATATATGGACCATGCCACATGGGCACAAATTTTCCAGCCCCTAGCTTATCGTTTGCTTGATCATAAAGTAAGACTAGGTCTCCTTCCGAAAAATTGCAAGGTGTAACATTCCGATCATACTGAGCTTTAATTCTTTTGGCATGAGTTTCGATAGCTAATGCAGCATTACGTCGATTCTCATCTAATTGAGCTAAGTATAATAAACGTTTTTCCTCTTCAGAAGTGGCTGATAATAGTTGTACGACAATTTGTAATGACGGGATTTTGCATTCAATGGGTAATACTACCTCTAAACCCTAAACCAATTGAAAGGGAGTAAAACCTGTTGATGTTTTGACTGAGGTTCGGTATGCCCAAAGCGCTGAAAATTACATGTTATGCCAATTCGACCTATGAATCCCAATGATTCGTTGGATCATGGTGACTAGAACTTTGTTGATTGCTTCAACCAGACCATTTGCTTGTGTGTAATATGGAGTGGAACTATCGTGACGCAATCCAAGCTGATTTGTTAGTTCAGTCATCATGATGTTTCGAAAATGATTCCCATGGTCAGTGATAATCGCTTGAGGAAAACCAAACCTAGCATTTATATGATTGAAAATGAAAATCGCAGCAGTTTTTCCGTCTGCCGAAAATGTAGGCATCGCCCCGGTCCACTTGGTAAAATAATCTTCCGCAAGGATGATATACGCATGCCCCTCGGCTGAGTGAGGGTTACATTTAATAAAATCGATACCCCATTTTTCAAATGGACCGACGACAATTATAGGGTGGAGAGGAGCAGGGGGAGCACGCATCTTATGAACAAAAATTTGGCAATTGAGGCATTTCTGGACTGCAGTGATACAATCTTTGAATAAGGACGACCAGAAATAGCCAGTGCGCAAAATCTTTTGGGCTGTGGCATACCCAGACATATGACCGCCACACGCTCCAGAGTGACAGTAATTAAGAACCTTTTCAGCCTCGTCATGAGTAAGACAATGACGGAAAACAGAATCCACCCCACGACGATAAAGAGTATCTCCAATAATAGTGTAAGGTTGGGATTGGAATCGTATTTTCCGGCACTGAGATCGTGAGATGTCAGGCCGAAAAGATTGGGTTTGGAGATAGACAATGATATCTCCATACCATGGATCAACAGTGCTGATAAGGAACAAGGATTCATCCGCAATGGGTTCTTCCGCCACATGTTCGGTATCAGCACGAGGGAAGTCACACATCAATTCCGCAACAGCCAAAGACTTCTTTGACTTTGCCTTTTCAAATTCCAAGTCAAATTCCTGCAGAATGAAATTCCATTTGGAATACTTGCCCCCTTGCAATTGTTTAGTCAAAATGTATATCATAGGGTTACAGTCAAAAATGACCATGGTTTTGCGTAACAAAATGTAATGACGAAATCGCTGAACAACTTGTAATACTGCCAAGGCCAGTTTCTCCACATGTGAATATTTTAACTCAGTTGGAGTTAGAGTCTGACTAAGATAATAGATCACATGTTCACTCTCGAATTCATCCTATTGAACTAAAACCATCCCAACGGTGGAATGGGAAGCGACGATCTCCTGGTTGTATTTGGGAGGATGCAATAACGGCGCATGAGTCAATGCTTGTTTAAGTGCGTCGAAATATTTGTCAGCTATCTCATCCCAAAAGAATGGAGTGTTCTGTTTCAACAACTGGGTGAAACCTTTTTTAATCTCGGCGTAGTTAGGAATGAAACGACGTAAAAAGTTTGCTTTCCCTTGAAAACTCTTGAGTAGGCGCAGAGTCGAAGGAGGTGGTAACTTGACGATGGCTTCGACCTTCGAAAGATTGACACAAATGCCGGCTTTGGATACAACAAACCCCAGTAAATGACCCGTTTCTATACAGAAAACACACTTGTGCAAGTTCAGCCTAATCCGATAATGCCTACATCTCATAAAAATTGCTCGTAAATGAGTGAGATGGTCGGCTCTACGTAAAGAATGGGAAAGTAAATCATTGGGATAAGGCTGCACAATGTGCTTGATGTCATGAAATGAATAAGACATAGCCCTTTGAAAATTTGCTCTGGCATTCTTCAATCCAAAAGGTAACTTGCAATAAGAAAATGTCCCCCATGGACAGATGAATGCTGTTTTTGGTTGATCGGCAGGTAGAATGTTAATTTGATTGTAACCGGAAAAGCCATCCATAAAGGAGAAAATTTCACTGCCGGCACAATCATCGATAATTTGATCAATATAGGGTGTTGGATAATTGTACTTGGGACAAGCACGATTAATATCCCTATAGTCAATACATATTGTTATTTTCCCTTGTTTTTTAGTAACCAGAACAATATTCGATACCCAATCCGTTAAAGGAATTGGATAAATGAAACCTGCTTTAAGCAATTTCTCAAATTCTGTTTTGATGGCAGCAACTTTTCGTGGGTGTATCTGACGCAAATGTTGCCAGACGGGTTTAGCATCCGGGTAAGTTTTGATCTCATGAACAACAATTGAAGGATCAATTCCTGACATTTCCTCATAGGACCAGGAAAACACATCACAGAATCCTTGAAATAGAGCTTTATATGTTTGGACTTGAGTGTCCATACAAGAAGCACCTACATGAATGTTTTCAACAATCCCAGGTTTGACTCAAATGTCGATAGGAACCGTACGAGAAATATTTGCTAAATTTTGTTCAGAATTAGGATGTTTCAATGGACTCTGTGGTTCTTTGACGTATTCAGCAGTAAAAATAGATGAAAAATCATTCTCAAAATGATCAATCTCAGGTAAAAACGAAGACCGATGATGAAGATCTTCCCATGGTAATGAATCAATAGATAAAAGTTCCTGAATTTTCTCATCAGTGTGAACAGTTTTAGAAAAGGTTGTTGAATCTGAGGTTGAGATTGAAAATGATTCTCCATGGATCAAATTCACTAGATCAAGATTGGTTGAACTTGAGTCATAAAATGACTGTACAGCCTGATAAGCAACTTCAAAGGGACTCAAAGGCATGTCATCACCAAAAGAGTCCACCTTGGAATCGAATGGAACGATCCAAGGATCGTCAAGAACAATGGATTCTGACGAAATCATATGAATAGTCGTAAAAGGAGACGGTACGTTGGGAGGAGGAAATGAAAAATTTCCGAGTAAACCAGAACCTTTAACTAATCCTACCCCAACATCCTTATAAGGGATAGCGGTTTTACCAACATTTTGAATACTCTTAGCAGAGGATGGGTCGAACGAAAATTAAGTTAACTTATCTATTGTAACGATCTTTCCATTATGTAGAAACTTAATAAGCTGAAAGACCGATGAAACAACAGTAGTCATGGCATAAGACCAGCTACGACCCAAAAGAAGGTTGTAATCTAGAGGGGCATCAACCACCTCCACATCTAGATTAAAAGCTTTTCCTTTAACCCCTATAGGTAAGTCCTACAAAATGCCATAAGGATGAAACCCTCGGCCATCAAAGGCCTTCAGAATCATTGGGGATTTATTAAGTGTAGGAGAACCAAGGGCTTTCCAACACTGTATCGACATAATACACGTTGAAGCTCCCTCATCAATCACAGTCCTAAAGCAAGGTCTGTTTTTGACTAACACTGGAATACGGAAAGCCATTTGATGAGGTAAACGAGGTGTACTATTTTATAAATCAAAGACTATGAGGTTTGAGTCCTGGAGATCAACAACTCCTATAGCCAACAATAGCAATTTACGCTATGCTGGACAAGATTGTAGCACCTCCAAAGCTGACATTGCTGAAGGGGAAATAGCTAAATAGTCAACAATGTTATAGTTCTGAGCAGCTCTCGCATGTGGATTGAAAGATGACTTTCAAAGTATACCCTTAGCGGGCGGTTTTATTACTAAGTCTGGATTAGGTTTCTCGATCTGTAGTGGATCGGAACTAGACGGAGCTGAGGTTGATGGATTGGAATTAGAAGATTCTGCTTCCTTACCACCAATAGGACTCTTACTTCCATAATCTTGCGATCGTGTCGCAATCCTTACATGGGACATCATCATTATGGGCTCTTCCGAGGCACTAGAGGAAGAACCTATCATCTTACTATCTTGACTCGGAAAAGGATCCTTCAAAACAGCAGGTGTTTGATAACCTTTGACGATTTTCGCAACCTCGGCACGATGTGGAAAATCTCTTGTAAAATGCTCCTCATCGCAGATGAGACAAGGATAGCGAGGTTTACGTTTCTCATCAGTAAATTTAGGTTTATCGGATTTCTCCTTCAATTTTTGCTTATTCTTCTTCATGCCTTTCTTCTTACCGCCAGATTTTGATTTGCCCGTAGATGATTCTACGACATGGACATCGACAAAAATTTCACTTGAAGACTCTCCCTTCGGGGAATCTGGTAAAGTGATAATAGGAGAAGAATTCTTGGAGGATTTCTTCTTACTTTTTGTATTAACAGTACCAATCATACCATCAGCGGCATGAGATCCTGAGGGAGGTGCAGTTATTTGATTTTGTTTTGGAAGGTCGGGGATTTTCTCATGTAAAGTACCTGATTGAGTATAAACTAAGTCAAGGTACTGAGCTTGAGCAATTACTTGCTCTTCCGTAACCACTTCTGCCTTGGCTACATCTTCAGTTATTTTAGGTAATAACGATTTTACAATCCCTTCTGCCAAAATTTGGTCCGGGATAAAAAATTTCACTAAACGACGTCGACGTCGCCATTCATGAATATGGTCTTAAATATATGTGGACATTGACTGTTTTAATGAAGTTAATAATTCCGTTCCTTTGTCATATCGGACTGGCAGCTGAAAATGAGTAAGGAAGGAAGTGGCTAACTGACTAAAATTGTAAAAAGAGCCTCGTGGCAACTCAATGTACCACTTGGCTGCAAGGCCAATCAAAGTGCGTTGAAAAAGATGAAGATGAATTGAATCATCTATAATGGAATTCAATGCACACTAGAGATGGTAAGTCATCACATGATTAGACGGACCTTCTCCTGACTTCCCCTCAAACTTTGGTATATCACTGGGCAACTTATTTGGCATTGGCGACCAAAACGAAAGATAATTAATGGGATCGTTCGTAAGGCATGACAAGTCAGGTAATCCAAAGTTGCTATAAATGGTAACCGACGGTTCGGATCCCGAAAACTTTGGGTCATAAGACCATCCCTAGGAGGAGGATATCCAGGATAACTTGGTACCGAATTTGCATTTGGGATATTATATCCTCCTAGAAAACCAGGATTAACTGGACCATACTGGGGTTGTTGAGGTTGTTGATAAGTACACCCAGGGTATGGTTGATATTGATAAGCCGGGCTCTGCACAACAGGACTGAATTGGTACTATCCCTGGTACGGTTGATAAGTAAATTGGGGTTGACTTGTGACAATCGTACTAGGCCTAGGTTGTCCTACAGGCATTGAAACCGGAGTTTGGATTGTAGGTCCAGACTGAGGAGTTGATACAGGAGCAGTAGAATCTGGAGCTGCTGATACTCCAGAAATAGGTGGGGTGGATTGAACAGAGGCTGCAGTAGTCGCAACAGATGTTTGCGGTGGAGTTTGAGGTGAATTAGGCCCATGCTGATGAACTACCCCAGGTGTAGAAGTTTGAGTAGTAGGCTGGACAGGTTGCTGAGGTGAACCAGAAATCAAAGGCTGTTTAGATTGAGATGACAACTGCACACTGGGTTGTGAAGTCTATTGATCCCACACCACATTCATTCCAGGGTATGGACCTATAACAGGTTGAGCATATTGAGGACCAAAACCTGGCTGAGTGTAAGGTTGATAATTATACGGTACATTTCCCGGTCCTTGAACAAATGATTGACCTGAAGGTGGTTGGAAACCTTGAGGTTGGTATTGACCTTGAGGTTAGTACTGAACTTGCGGTTGGTACTGACCTTGAGGCTGGTACTGACCTTGAGGCACATATTGAAACTGAGGTTGACCTTGAGGTGCATATTGGTACTGGGGTTGACCTTGAGGAAAATATTGTCCCGTAGGGATGTACTGTCCTTGAGGTTTCCCCCCAGGTGGTAATAGACTACCTTGAGGTTGCCCCCCAGGCAATATTTGAGTACCTTGCGGCTGCCCCCCAGGCGGTATTGAACTACCTTGAGGTTGCGGGTTATGAGTAGTACCAGACATCATAAGAATCTCTTTGACACTTAACGATTTAGTTCCGCTATTACCAGGAGATACTACATATTCGATGGGTTGAGGATATGCTCCTGAAAATGTACCAGATAAAGACTGATACCCAGGAGGGACAGAAGGGCCGCCATGTAAAAAAGTTTATGGCATCTGAGAAAACAAGGATGACTGTCTTGACATATTCAAAGGAGGATAATAACCTCTGGGTGTTGGATGGAAAGGAAATTGAGGTGGCGAAGATGTGAGACCTGGATTTTCTAAAAAGTTGGTCAACAAAATATACCAAGCGTCACCTCTAATGGGACTGTAGAAAATGGATTTAGGCTCCCTAAGTTCGATAGCTGGTTGATTTTCGGGGATGCTTATACCTTCGTTTGGACTTACAAGTTCTTCTATGGAAATGAGTCCAGAAGGAAGATTCTAGGTAATGATAGTTTCTACCCTGGTTGAACTAGGATCACTAGAAACAAGAGAAGCAAATCCTGAAGATGGAGTAGTAGCAGGTTTAGTTTTTGGTTCAGAGATTTCAGGTTCTTTGGCTAATGAACTAGTAGGAGTAAT
Source organism: Pinus taeda (assembly GCA_000404065.3). Lineage (NCBI taxonomy): Eukaryota > Viridiplantae > Streptophyta > Pinopsida > Pinales > Pinaceae > Pinus > Pinus taeda. Next base: position 53,492 of record APFE030796132.1, on the reverse strand, counting down.
ACTACCAGTAACTTCGAAAAATGAAATCGGTTTAGAAATATGTTATGTTGCTTGAACTAGATGATCAGGATGCATGATTAACAAAGAATCTCCGACCTCCAGTGACCCAACTCTACTTTCACTAGGTGTGACAAGAGCTCGCAGCCCTTCAAGTTGACTTGGTGTAAATTCGGGAGGCTGCCCCCGAAGTCGACGGGATTGTCTCGATAATTCAGCCAGAATTAATTATTTAATTACTTCACATGAAAATGAATAAAATCTAAAGAAAATCACCTAAAGTCTCTAAAGAACCAAACAATTTGAAGCACACGCCTAATAAATCTAGGAGATCAAACCACACACAAACAATATCTTTCCGGATCGAAAACACTAGTTGGTGATGAAATCCAACGTCGCAGAATTCAATACAGAAATGGCGGTTGGAATAGTTACCCCGACAACCTGCTTAATGAAACAGACTGGCACAAGATTTCTCCACTATAACCGTCTCAAGTGAAGATAACCCCCCAGAGAGTCCAAGTGAGTCTAGTCGACATCTGCTCTAGGCATATAGTGGGATCTTCCCTCCACCGTCACCTAGGAAAGAATCCTAAAGATTATGGCCACTAAGGTCACCAACGGAAACAAATATACCTGGGGGAATAGTCTATGATCCGATATGCACGCAAGGGAAGAGTAACAAGCTTAATCCCCTTGAAGGCTCCTTGACATAATCCAAGGTTTACCAACAAGTGACCCCAGGCTCCTCGACAATGATCAATCCGAGGTTTACCGTTTTTAACACGTGTATATCTTCTATCATTCCCAATGAGGAAGGATTGATTCCCACACTAGTTTAGATATGATCTTGTGCTTCTCCTTTAAGAGGAGCTTTCCCAGAGCATAGATGTAACAATTGGAATTTCTCCCTACCCCAAGATCGACTACTTGTTTGTGTAAACTATCTTGGAGATTTAATTACTCCCTACTCCAGGATATTAGCCTAAGCTATGTTGGTGAAAAGAGCCCTGGAAATAAAAAGATTGCTAGATGGATTTTAATTAAGCGTTAATTTTATTGGTTGTTTCTTAAGTCAATGGGTGTGGAGATAAAACTTTATGGTGTGAAGACTCGACTCCAAAACACTAAAAAATGCACCTAAGATGATAACAATTCCTTTTCCTTTTCAATGATTTTCTTGCTAAGGAAGAGTTGAAAATGCAATGCTTTGAAAATCAAATCTTTCTCTTAACATACAAATGAAAGGAAAAGTTTTTATCTTTTTCAAAGAACTTTAAAAATGAGGCTACTAATCACGCTCACGGAAAATCCCTTTGCTTTTCAACACTAAAAACTACAAGAACAAACAATTCTTTTAAGAGAGCTTTTAAGATTTCTGAAAAACTCTAAAGACTATTGAACACAAATTTTTTAACAAGCTTTTATAATTTCTATGAAAAACTCAAAACTATAATCTAATCTTGAGATCTAAACGAAAATGGATTGAAAAGAAACTTGAAACATTTTTGAGGATGCTTAACTTAGTTTTTCAGCTAACTAAGGATCAATTTGTTCAGCTCAACAAACTAATCACAAACACCCAATTATGTTTTAATAAAAAATGAAATTCGAAACTTTTAATCAAGTTTAATCAAAGTTTTGCAAAAGAGAAAAATGGGATCTAGCTCTCTTCAAGGATAGATTTCATAAACTAGTCAAACTCAGCAAGAAGACCAGGGAGACCAGGGTGATCTAAGGCTCTAAGGCTTCTGATCTCTGAGCTATTACAAAGACCAAGCAAAAATCAATCCAACAGGAAAAAATTCTAGAAAATCACTTCAAATGAGAATGCCAATGAAAACTAACTCACAAGGAACTTTTGTCAAGACAAGTGCAGATCTGGGCATAAACGAACAGCTATGGACAAAAAATAAACCTAACTGGGTGGATGGATCTTAGGTTTTTCAAACTTTTGACAGGGTCCGCAGGCTCCCAGTAGAACCAGGTACGGTACCGCTCTGTGTTATACTGTAATAGTGCAAACAGGTCCGCACTGTACCTAACGCAGAAGGTGCGGTCCTCTTCCAAAAATCCGAAAAATAAAAATCAAACCAGGATCTAACAAGTACCCAATCCCACACACATCAAGGCAAAAACAGAAACCAAAACTCAAGTTTCTCAAGTCAAAGCAAAGACAAATCAAAAACCAAACCAAACCAGTCCCCAGTGGAGTCTCCAATTTGTTGGCCGGATAAATCGTTCTTGCGGACAAGACCGATCTCCCTAGCATTGAATGATATCTAGCAACAAGTAGCACAAGCAAATCTACTTTTCTCTAAACATGTTTCAATTCATAAATGAAAACTAAGAGGTGTCATAGACCCTACCTCGGTCCAACACTTGTTTGTGGAAGCTTTGTTTCAACAGCTTCAAGAAATTCCCTTTTAATAACCTGCATACACAAACAAACACACATCAAAGAATACCTGCAAAGATATTATAATAAAACATGTTCATTATGAAGATCAAGGAGCTCATAAAATAAACCATCAGAGACAGTTCATTGAGAAAAACAAACTTGATTGTATTAACTTTGTGAATAGAAGAACCTTACAACCTTTGCCTTGATGTTGCCCAAGCTCTTTCTAGGGTCCAGCAGGAGTCTCCTCTACTTTGACAAGCCTCACTCACTTCCCAAATGAAATGAAAGGTATGTGATCTCTCCTCTCACAAGCTCAAAAAGGAAGTCTAATTTCCAGCAGCATTTACCCTCAATAATCTTCAACTTTCAACATCCCCTACAACCAGCCCAATGCCTAAATTTATAGTGCAAATGGAGGAAGTTGCAGGTCCACCATTGAAGGGATAAGTTCCTCCTTCAATGGGATAAGCACCTCATATCATGGAGTTAGTTCCCTTAGTTATGGAATGGATGAACCAAGGTGGAGCGGACTTGCCAGTGTAATATTCCTTCTAGAAGCGTCTAGAAGTGACCCAAGATGAGTTTTTAAGAATGACATCACGCCTTTTTTACTTTTACAGGGGTTCGCACCCATCACTTAACAGACAGAGCGGTCAGGTACGCAGGGGACATGACCATTGGGTGTGGCACCGTAGGTAATGCTAGGAGAAAGTGCGAAACCAGGATTTAAGATATTTTTAAGGTCTTTCTCCCATTTTCAAGGCTTGACATGAAGAGCTGAGGCTTAAGACTTGCAAAGGAGGTATGTATGTGTGTTGATGGACTCACACAAACTGTAGAAAGTCATGGTGACAATTTTTTGTGTAACAGGAAATGTAATATCTTCGGTGATGATCTGACCATCCGCATTGATCACTTGCGATGTCAGCACTGAAGGACAGTCTTATTCCTGCGATGATCTAAATTGGGCAAATTGTTCCAACAGTCGGCCTTCCAGATGACTCCAGACCTAGTTGTTGGCCTTGTTTATGTCGCCCTTCCTTCCCTGGTATGGCAGTTGCGTCAATTGAGCCACCTTCCTTGATGATAAGCCCTCCTTTGCCCATTTCATGGAGGCTCCTCCTCTTATTTAAACTCTCACCATTGCTATGATCAGCTAGTGGGAATGGTTAATGGTTGGAAAATATTTAGTGTGAGAGTGTTGTTGGTGATTTGATAGATAGCTAGTGTGAGTGTGATAAGTGTGAGAGTGTTGCTAGTTTGAGGAAGGTTGTGGAGTGCCCTTGATTACATGTCAAACTTGTGAGAGAGAACTCTTGTATTTTCGGAGATCCATCATCATAGAGTGAATGCTTGAAGGACATGCTGGCTGGACCCTTCTGAGGAGGCTTGTGACGTCAAGACACTGATTGTAAGCTGATTCTCATTTTACATTAATGTAATTAATGATGTTTTCCTATGTCTCGTATGAAATGTACTTGATAGCTCACGACTTCTTGACTTTATGAGTAAATGGTTTATCGTTGTTGCCGGATTACGTGCTTTGTTGTATTTCCTTTGATTTGTTTCAGGTTGTTGATCACTCTTTGAGGAGAAGGAAGCGGAAGCTGGGGCAGTGCAATGGAACTCCATCGACCACCGGTTGAGGTAGGCCTCCAACTCTAAACTGTTTAAGGAAAACTATTGTTGATTTGTCCTTGTTTGTGACTAGACCCATTCCAGGGCTAGAGGGGTTGCCTCTGTCCGCAGAGGGAACACTTTCCTGCATCACAAATTGGCAACTCCACTGGGGAAAGTGTTCCCAGCGGAGTCACCAATTTGTGATACGGGAAAGTGTTCCCTTTGCGTAAAGAGGCAACCCCTCTAGCCCTAGAGTGGGTCTAGTCACAAACAAGGACAAATCAATAATAGTTTTTCCTTAAATAGTTTAGAGTTGGAGGCCTACCTCAACGGGTGGTCGATGGAGTTCTGTTGCGCTACTCCAGCTTCCGCTTCCTTCTCCTCAAAGAGCGATTAACAACCTGAAACAAAGCAAAGGAAATACAACAAAGCACGTAATCCAGCAACAACGATCAACCATTTACTCATAAAGTCAAGAAGTCATGAGCTATCAAGTACATTATACACGCGACATAGGAAAACATCATTGATTGCATTAATGTAAAATGAGAGTTAGCTTACAACCAGTGTCTTTACGTCACAAGCCTCCTCAGAAGTGTCCAGCCAGCATGTCCTTCAAGCATTCACTCTATGATGGTGGGTCTCCCAAGATATAAAGACCCTCTCACTCATAAGTTTCACACAATATTAAAGGCACTTCATAACCATTCCTCAAACTATGAACAATCCCACACTCACACCAGCTACCTAACAAGCTCACAAAGCACTAACAGTACTGTTCTATTAGCCAAGTACACAAACTATCCAACTAGCTTTGCATAGCAATGGTGAGAGTTTAAATAGGAGGAAGAGCCTCCATGAAATGGGGAAAGGAGAGCTTATCATCAAGGAAGGTAGCTCAATTGATGCAACTACCATACCAGGGAAGGAAGGGCGACATAAACAAGGCCAACAACTAGGTCTGGAGTCATCTGAAAGGCCGACTGTTGGAACAATTCGCCCAATCTAGATCATCGCGGGCATAAGACTGTCCTTCAGCGCTGACATTGCAAGTGATCAATGTGGATGGTCAGATCATCGCTGAAGATATTACATTGCCCCACGCTGGTGTGTAAAATTGGGCCATCACGGGAAACACATTTACTTCCATGCTGGCAGTGCGATCAATCTGTTCTTGCGCACCTTTCAGCGCATTTATTAAACCATAACCCGTGATGAGGCAGATAAATTTAGAAAAGTGGGTCAATTGGCAGCTTAGGAGGTCATTTGTCTGTCGCAAGCATGTAGACTTAGACACAGGACACAACAGAAAGAACCAGGAGTGAAAACGGTGATAAATTACTGTGTAACACCTACTAAAATCTTTGTGGTGCTCCTTTTATCCCTTCTAACCTACTACTGAAGTAAAGCACAAATGGAAGCAAAATAATAAACAACTAATCAAATCTACATTGTTTGTAATGAAATACTTCTAAGGGCAATTTAACCATGAAACTATGAAACTAAGCTAAGAATGCAGATAGAAAAAGAGGAGCCTTTGCTAATAGGGATGGGCCCTAGCCCAAGAGCTTCAACCGTCTGAGTTAACTCAGTGCTAGATCAAGAAAAAACTCATTCTCATTATCAAAACAACAAATTACATAGAAATGTCTTCCAGAAGTGTGGAACTAAAAAATAACTATGTTTTTTACAACAAAAATTCAAATCCTAATGAGGCTCTAGGCCTCTCTACTTATACAACTGAAGTCCCCAATGAATTCCTTAAATGTAGGGAATCTCGGCTCCCAAACTCAAGATGAACTAACTCTTCGACTATCACTTGCTCGGCTGCCTTTTTATCTTCATGTCTTGGCTTCTTGTACTCCGAGCTGGTGTGATTAATGGTGGAATATTCAAATGAGGGAGGAGTAAATGAGGAGGATTTACCTCCTACAATCTCTCTCCCTTGTCCCATTTGAGTTTCAAACGTTAATCTTGCCAAAATTCCTTGATTTTCTCTTTCAAGCCTGCATTCAATGCATATTAGTCCACTATGCATAATATCTCACTTTAACTCATCTCATTAAACAAAATATAATCAAAACATGTAATAAATTGTGAGAAGAGTTGATTTGACTAAGCTAGGAGGTGAATTAAGGCCCATATAGTTACCCAATGATGAGTCTCATCAGAATGGAGGCGTGAAACAACCCTCAATGCAATGAGACTTTGGAGCAAGTGTTGGGATGGGGTCCCCTACATCTGATTTTGTCTTAAGTTTTGTAAAAGACTCAACAGTTTAAGGAGAAAAGTGTGTAGCGCATAGATCATTAGGATTCAAGGGGTTTTAGGAAAGTCAAAACCCATTCGTTTTTGTATTTTTTTGAGCTCCACCCATGGTTTACGGACCATGGAATTGTAATGGAAAAGGGTATATAAAGGGATGTCTTAGCTTGGCTAAGGTAATCAATTAAGAATGATTATGATATTTTTGTGCATCTTTTGAGTCTTATCTTATATAGTCAGGTGAAGGGGAAGGCTCCTTCTACTATGTGCACAAAGACCTTGACAAGTCTGCAGCTATGTGCGCAGGGCCCTACAGCTAAGTGCACAGGGGCAGAAGTCTGTATTTTTGAAGAATCAAAGTAATAAAATGGAAATTTGAAGCATGTTTGAGTTCAATTACTTGTTTATTTGCTTATGTATTTTGTATGGTCGTGATTCATTATACTATATTTTCTCTATAAAGTGCATTGCGAAGATCTGAACATTGTTATTTATGTTAATTGATGCATACAAAAGTAGTTAAGTACAACTTATAGATTTGTTAAAAACTGTTCATGACTCTATTTATGAAGTTACTGGTTTGCGAAGGTTGGATTAAGACCTAGAATAGCAGAGACTCTCCAGCCACACTCATAACCCTATGGATGCAGAAACTTGGTTCTCGCATCCCCCTGTATTACGTCGGGTGAGACTGTGATTTGCCCTGTGCAAGTCATTGCTGAAAGGGACAATAGTATAGGGTTTTTTTGGTTAGCGCAACCTAACACCGAACCTGGATCTAAGAACTCAAGTGAAAAAATGGTTCTACTGTTGGGACTAGGATTTGTTTGAGGGATGTGGATGTGGAATCCGACTAAGAAAGAAATTCAGAATTGGGTTGAGCAAAAGGAGCGTGAATTTTCAGTACAGGAAAACATAAATCTATGGTTGTCAACAGAAGCTTGGTTACAGAGGTACATTTTTACAAAACAACACGAGATATTTATCTTTTTTTCCTGGACAACTTGTATGAGTGGCTTGCAAAATTATTCTATAGTCAGCCTTGTTGGAAGCGCAATAAGAAACTTGTTTGGACTCCAGAATTAGTGAAGAAGCTCAAAGAGACTGATACTAAGATCACAAGAGCTGTTGACTTTTGGGTTGATAGTATTCTTGGAGGATTTATCACAAAAATCACAATTGACACCTTAGTATATTATAGCAAAGCCGAGCGAAAAATTTTCGAAGGTCCGCGAGGTAAGTACTTGAATTCAGTAAAGCTTTGGATTAAAATGTTATTGTGCAAAAAGGGTGTAGGTGAGAGAATTGATGTTTAAGAAACGCCAGACAGGGACTACGTGAAGTGGGAAAATATACATATCTAAAATTGATTATAGTCCTCTATTATGTGATTCAGACAGTGGCGAAGAAAGAGGTAACCCTAGTACACCTGTGGGAGCATCTCAATCCGAGAATCAGGGTACGTCGGTGATTTCCCATCCATCCCCTCCAACTCCACCTCCACTCCAATTGCATACACCCACACCTCCACCTCCACCTCCACGATTAACTATGGTGAGTAGTGGAAATTCTCATGTTTAGGGGTCTGGGATTAGAAGACCCTAAACAATTCTCTTTGGGAAGGTCTCTGTGCTCTGTTAACCATGCAATCAACATGCGAAGACGACCAAGAGTTGGTAAGCCTTTCTAAGTGATTTCTTCATGTATACTTGGTTAGGTGTTGTCTTAACATTCGATGGCTCCTTTAACCAATGCTTCATGATATCTCTAGTATTCACATTGCTCTTGGGAACAAAGAACAATGCATCCATGTGATACAATGACTATAGCAAGTGATATATCGGGTGGTAGTTTTCCATCCTGAAGGTTGCAAGTTGTGTTCCACTGGTATTTATCAACGTCATCATCTCAAGATCATCGTGAGACAACCAAGTGAATGACATTTGTGCATGTGAAGGAAAGGTATCCGCATGCAACCTTGTACAAGCCTGACTTGTGAATGTTGACATAGACTTGTCGATCTTCCAAATCTTCCTTGAAAATACATGCAAATATGTCCTTTATTTCTAGCCATGTGATATTCATTTCCTTTTATATGAATAGATCTGTGTCCACATAGATAGGAAAGCTCATCGACACTTGTTCAACTACATCTCCAGTGCTTTTCTATAGGTGTCCTTTGATCCAACTATCTTGGAAACCATAATTCTTGTACTACTGAGAGACTAGTCAACAATTGATGTACGTGGAGTCAAAGTAGACACTCATGGCAAGTAAATGTCAATTTAAAAATGCATAGCATTTCAAGGATCAATCATACAACAAGTTAGGTGACTGCTGGGAAATATTGTGCAGTAGTAACTCTCAAAGGGGAGGATTGTCAGCTAGAACTGTGCATTGTGCAGTCTTAGCTGCTAGTAAGATGTGTTGTTGACTGGAACTGCATAGAGCATATTCCAATGAGGTTGATTGTGGACTCGAATTGTGCAATTCACAATTCAGTCTGGCTGGGTTACTAGTTGGAACTACGAATTATGCAGTCCCAATGGGAAAGACTCGGCATTGTCTCCCAGAAATGCACAGAGCACAACTAGGGGCAAGTGACAGGTAGCCTCTGTGTTATTTGTAGAGATAAGACAATGCTTTTGAGTTCTAAGAATGCGTAGTGCATTTTGGGCAAAGAAAGATATGAGCCAAGGAAACTCAAATCTTCCCAAGGAAAACGTGAAATCGAGTAGATATGAGTGCATGGGAAAATATGGTGTATATCTAAGTGAATGGACATGCATGCAATCAAATAAAAAGTACAAATCAGTGGAACAAAATAACAATGGGGTTCATGAAGATATTCATCGCAACGACGACCGTTAGTGCAGAAAAAATGTTACGCATGTGACATTAAGGAGATGCAATGCAAAACTTGAAACAATGCTTCTACAAGTTAAAATAAACTAAAACACCAATGTTTATTCAATAAAACATGAAAAAAAAACTCACACAATCCAAGGAAAGAAAAGTGACACAAAAAACAATAAAAGACTTAAAAATAAAAACTTACCTGGAAAAGCCACGTTGAATGTGTCGAAGGTTCCTAGATGCCTAAGGAATGCCAGATATCCAAGATTGAATGTGTAGAATGAGATCTGGGGTGTCATTTAAATATATTTTATATATTTAGGGTTTATGATGTGCATGCCACAAATTTAGGAAAAATAGACACTTGGCGGGAAGTTTCTAAAATCAACTTGAATGTAACTCTTAGTGCTAAAAATAGATCCCTATTTTCTAGGGATGGATTTTTGTTTTTTGCTGCTTTTTTGTTTTTTCAGGAAACGTTGTCGTGCATGCAAGGAAGAATTGCATAGTTATAGAGGGAATCAGGTAACCTACTGGCACATGTAGTGGACAACAACTGAGGAATTCTTCTCTGCAATTCCTGAGTTGATTGGCATTAGCTTCCCCTCATGCTTTTTGTAGTTTCCTAGTTGAAGACAAGATTCCAGTGGGGTCTGTGTATTTTTGAGCCTCAACTCACTGTCGGGATGCTCTGCACAATTATGGAGAGCAAGGCTGACTGCTTACTCTGCGCAATTCTAGAGAGAAAGGTTGATTACCTACTTTGTGCAGTTTCTTGGAGCAAGGTTGATTGATGGGTTGCTCTCTGAAATTCTTGAGAGTAGAGTAGGTTTCCCTCTAGGACTACGCATTTTTCCAAGACAGTGTAAGAACAAGGTTCAAACCAAATCACAGGAGGTCATCTTGTGGTAAAAAAAAGAATAAGTTAGCAAACACAACTTGTAAAACCAAAAATAAATTAAATTGAAAACACAAGTATCTAGGCAGTGCAAGACAAGCTGCTTAGGATTTTGGTGGGGAGATTCCAAAGTGAAGCAAAGGAAAAAATTTGGAGGGTTGTTGTAGCCACTACAACATTAGTGACACACTGGAAGAACACCAACTCTCTGTATGGGCCTTGTTTCATGTAAAGTAATTCTAACTCCTCAGAACTCTTGTTTGATTATTTGATCGTCATGGCTTCTACACTAACTTGAGTTAAATATATCATCCCTGCAATTCTCTTGATCGATCAACACACATACCAAGACAAGTCAACTCAGTTGTTTCAATTGGGGATGATGGGTATGTTGATGCACAAGTAATATAATTGCCAGAGTTTTAGTTTCATCTCTGGTGTTGCTCTACTACTAGTAGGCCTCGACAGTGCCCCCTCGGAGTCACGCAAGAATGCATGCATCGCTCTACTTACAACGAGCCTAGTTAGTACCCCATTGGAGTTACTTTCATCATCTCTCTGCATAGGAAGAAAATTTTTTTGCCTTTATTTTATTATTTTATTTTTTTCATTTTCAAATAACTATGCGTATGCATTTATTTATTTTTCATGAGGCGAAAGAGGGATCCTGACTTATTGAGAGTAGAAGGGTTTTTTCCTTCAGAGAAAAATGCTATATAAACCTTTGACATACTTTTTAAGGTTCCCCCCCTCACCTTACTCTACTTGAATGAGCTAACAAGGGTTAACCGAATATAGAAAACTGATCAGAGTAGGTGGTACTAGTTAAAAGTGAAAGTATTGTGTTTTCACCAATATTTACTTTGACCAGAATTTATTTTCCATCAAGGTATCATCAAATGAAGACACCAAGCCATTTATAAAGAGAGAGGACAAAATATAACCAAGTGTTGATAGTTGTACAAGTCCTCTTGTACTTCACCTTACTTGTCTCAAGAGACAAACACAGTTTCATGTGAAGCTAAACCTATGTGTGCAAAACAAGAAAACAAACAAGAAAGAAAAGGGAAGAAATAAACGAAATAAAAATGAGTAAGCAAAGAAAACATGAAAGAAAAGAAAAGAAAGAAAGAATACACTACTCCTACTCCCATGCTAAACAGCACATGGGCCTACTCATGTAAAGTGATATTTCCAATGTAGCCATTGATGCATTGGTTGACCCATCTTGGTGAAGTCATGGTTGCACAAGAAAGATAAAACAATGAATACCACCATGTTTGAGGTTTAAAAGCATCCATAGAAAAGAAAATAGTAAAAGTAGACAAACATTATGCAGATGTACCATGGTGTTGCAACACACTATGCACAGAAAGTGAGCATGTACACTCTTTTGACTGTGACAAACAAGAAAACATGAAAAAGGAAGACAACTTACATTTCACAAGAGTGCTCATTGTGTATGATTCCTCCAATGCATGAGTGATGGGATCATGTGATTGAAGTGGAGGATGTGAAATCTGTGGATGAGATTGATCTTCAATGAAAATAGGAGAGTGACAAGAAGCCTGGGGTGTTTCAACATATTTCTGATTGGAAGCGAAACTGACCTCAAGATAGTGAGGTCCTGACATAATCATCAGCTTGGGCTGAAGTGCCTCGACAGCTTGGGGGGTTTCCACTTCATCAGTAGGCAGATCATCAAATACTAGTGGCTTAGAAAGATCAACAATGAATGAATCAACATCGTGATTGAATGGAGTAAAGAGATCACGAAAACCACGATCATAAAATTCGATATGTTGATAGGAACCCTAATGATCTGATGAATCATACAGAGGAGTTGATGATAAATAATAATGTTCACCCTCTTCGTATCCAAAAATGACAGATGAAATATTAAGTGGATTTGCAAAGAAAGATGTGTCCTCTCTGTAATGTGATGACGGACTGACATCGAGTGTGCTTTTTGAATGATCAGAAGTAGAAACATCTGGTAATGAGTTTTCACAAGGAAAACAAAAAATGGTAGAATCATAAAAGGTGTGAGGATAAAGTAGATGAGGCACAGACGGAAGGAGGTCATGCTTCACTACAGGTTCTTCTTCAAATTCCCACACATACTCATCATAAATGACAGTGCAGGTTGGCTTCTCAACACCAACTCCATTGATAAATTAAACCCTGTGCACAACAAATGTGAAGTCTGGAATAGGAAAACACAACACAGTACAGTCCGAAGGATTAACAGAATGAAGGGATAGAGCTTGGGAGAACAAGTTCACGTGAGAACCAAAAGGCTTGTCAGCGAAATCTGTGTAGATATTTAGAGCGGGTGGGCTAGGAGGATGTGATAGTTCAATAGATGTGCAACACCTTCTCCCACATCACATTGCAGAGCTAGAGTTGTTTGATGCAAAGTAGATGGAGGGTCACCTATGACAACAACCTTGTTCATCTTGGATTTGGTAGCTCTAACACTGAGGTATGTTGGGAGGGGTTCAAATGATTCTAATATATGCGAATTTTCAAATATGTGAAGAAGATACTGCAATATTTCATTGAGAAATTTCCATTCAATTTCATCTTCAAGGATTTGAAATGCGAGATTATGACAGCGATCCCAAAATTGCAAAAGGGATTCATTAGGTTCTTTTTGTAATTCCAAAAAAAAATATTTGGTGCTTTGTGATCATAACAATAGAAAGCACGTGCAACTTCTCTGATTAACTGATCATAAGAGTGAGTGGATGTTGCAAGAAATGTGACACACCATTGCAATATGTGCCCTCCGGAATGTGAATGCAAACATTTAGCAAGCAATGTGATTCTCATGGATTTCATTCCTTTCACAAAAGCCCATGAAGGCAACTTCATGTCTAAGAAATTCTGCTCCGCCTTCACCATCATATGTATTATGCAACAAGTCATTATAGATATCATTTGACACTTCAAAATCATGTCTGTGAGATAGACATGTAGGGGGTTGTATTGTAATGTAAGTCACGAAAGATGTTCACAAATTCAAAAGATACTTTGAGGACTCAGGTTTTCATCTGGCCCTCCTTCTATCACCAGAAATGTTGAAGATGCTGGACCCACCAACATGTCAGGGGATCTCCCTGATAAGAAGTCCCAACAAGACCTCAGACCATTTGTTGTAGGAGTCCCAGCAGTGGGTAGTACAGTAGTGCCTTGACTATGTTAGAGTACAGAGGTAAGTAAGATAACTTTGTCTAAAGAAAGTGTGTGACCTTGCAGTGAGTCAAGGGAGATGCATGGGGGTTCTAACACACGGAAGGGGAAAAGGAAGTGTGTCCCTTAGAAGCCTGTAATAGTACACAACCTGAAAGGAACACACGAGAAACATGATATCACGGGCTAGAAGCAGAGTAGTCGACAATCCAAGGTGACGAGTTAAACCAACAACATGTCTCCAACAAGATTCATACAATCATATACAAAATAGTTCATACACGAATGAGTAAGTTAAATAACATACATTGATAAAGAAACTAGAATAGACCAACTAAAATAACAACACATACATGAACATGTGTTTCCTTTGTTATATTATAAAAAGTGAAAGTTCTATCCATACATACATCATGACAGCCACTAGCCCCAATAGTGTAACATTACAGTCAACACCACCCTACTCCTCCAAAGAGATGTACTCACTCTTCACTGTGGAGAAGCCAAGGCTCATCACAATACTATCCAAGCCTTCTCTAAGCAGTGCCTAGCCAAAATATTGGTTCCCAAAAGCCTGTTCTATGAGTTATGAGGTTCTATGTATAACAAAGGGTGGGGTGACCCTTGACATTCCCTATTGATTCTTGGACTACCCTCATGACTCTTCACATTACAATAGTGATTGTTTACATTCCACTAATGACACTTGGAATTTCAATTATAACATATTACAATAATAAAATGTCCACATAGACCCATGTGGGACAAAATAGGCTTAAGTTAGCCTACCAAGACAAACAACATCACTCGAGGTCTTGTAGAAATACCAACATAGTAGCCTCCTCATGGTGATCTTCGGTGGTGAACTGATACCAAGATTGGTACTGCACTATAGTGTCCTCATACCATTTGATGATTTTTTTGTTGAAGTGAATTCTTGCCTCCATGGCTTCGGGCTATATGGTTCTTAAAGCTCTGTCCAGATCATCCTGAAGCATGCGCAACATTTTCCTGAGTGTGATTGGACCACCGACATATTTCTGCAAGTTCTTTGCAGTGAGTTACAAGTCATCCTTGGTGACTTTGCACATCAACTTATGTACTTATCAACATCCAACATGACTCATTTCTTCCTCCTATCCTCTATGAGGGTTCCGATGGAAGGGATCTTGGGCATTCACACTATGAAATCCAGACTCTTGAACAACCATGCATAGGAAGCCTCAATGCTAGTGATGAGCGAAGGGAGTTGATCATAGTTCCATATTGACATCTGAATATGTGCTTTGTCTACCTTAGCCTATCGCTTTATCTTCTTGTGCAAGTAAATCAGGGCTCCCTTGTACTACATTTCCCACTCCTACATGTACATGATAGTAGCATGAACGTCTATGAGAGTTTGGGTTGTTTGAGCGCACTTCTACTGGAAGCCATGTAGATGGACAACTGATTTGTGCACGGTGACAAATATGATATACATTGTCTACATGGTGGCCTCCAAAGTTGATATCCTCGCCGCTATTTCTTTATTCATCTTTGTCATAGCGGATCTCGTGGACTGCTGTATTTTCTACATGGCCTTTTGCAAGTCCTTCAACATTTGCTCATTATCTCCTATCAAGAAATTGATTGTTGAAATTGTGGCTTTTGCATAAGCCTTAGAAGCCTTGGCTGTGACAACTGGATGTCTTCTTATGTCTGGTACAATCAACCTTTCTTCTATGTGTGCAAGTGATGTATGATTATCCTGACGTGGCCTTCTTTGTGCTTATACAATCCTTTGTTGTGTCTTGTTAAATGCCAGATCGCACACATCCATGTCTAAATCATCATTAAGGAGAAGAGTCACTTCTTGTTCAATTGGGACTTGCTCTGTTGTCGGAGGTGGTGAAAACTGTGGGGAAACCTCAGCTTCTCTTGGCCTGAGGTCGGTATCTCTGTGTCTATCTTTTCAATCATCTATTCATCCTGCTAAGCAAGTTCCTATTCCTATGACTCCTCACCATGTTCTCCATCTACTTGTGGCGTATCTGAGTCTTCAACCCGTATTGATGCAATTTTCTCTATTTGTATTCCTTTCACTTCCTCATGTTCCTATTCCTATTCATGTTGTGCTTCCCTCTCTCTTTTATGCAGGCCCTGTTCTTCTTTGATATTTTTCTCTACCTCCTACAACTTTCTCTCTGCTTCTTCCAGTCTTTTCTTCTCCCTCTTTCTCTACGCTACTCTCCTTTTGCATTTTCGCCTCTTCACCTATATGTCTAAAGCTACTTTGTCAAAACGTGGAACCTCTTTAAACTTGTAGCTTGTTCTGCCTCTGTGCTCTCGAAAATCTTCCTCTTGCCTTTTCCTTGTGTCGGTTTTCTACTCACTACTGTTGTTATTATTGCTTCCCGTGGTGTTTCTACTTGGAGTGGTAATTTCCATTCTACCACTATGTTGAATGGTTAATTGAGCCTAGATGAGTTGTAGCAATACCTCCAAGGATCTTCCTCTGACCAATGACATGCCCCCTAGATACATGGGTAATACACCTTCACACAGTGCTCTTTGCATATGCAATGAGGTTCATATGGATTGAAACTCTTGATGCCGAATTCAAAAATTTTCAAGTCCTCAGCCTCAACATCTACATCCTTTAAAGTATAGATCTTGTACAACCCAATCCACAATGGAAGAGTGGGCCATGGTGCCTTCTTCTTATTGTGCAATCCTTCTAAAAACCATATGGAGATGTGGTATGAAACCTCTTGCATGACCAGCTTGTTCGTGGAAAACCTTGGTAGCTCATGTAGAGGCTTCTTCACACCAAACATTTTGATGAAGGTGCCATCGGGTGAGGCATACTAGTCTGAAATATTGAGCAATGCATGCATTGCTTCTTGGGACATGCAAGGCAGACCTTGTTCAAAGATGATCTTGTACATCGGGGTGATGAAATGGTTAGATATTCTTGTCATGACTCCTCGGTAGCTACACTCATGGAGAAACTTGCAATAAACATTCACATCATCTTTTGACAGTGTCCATGTCCATCCAATGCCAAGGAACTATTGTTGGGAAGATATTGCATCAAGAAGGTATGTGGACATAAAGAATTTCTTGTACATCCTTAGGCGAATTATAGGAATTAGATACATGCACTTTTAGCTGCAAAGCCAACATGTTCGACCAATTGAAGGGCCTTCCTTCATTTTCCAACTGATCTAAAATAATCACCTAACTCTGTGGGAAGGTCTTCATGCTCTCTTGACCATACAAGAAACATGTGAAGATGACCAAGAGTTGGTAAGCCTTCTTGAGTGACTTCATACTGTATACTTGGTTGGGTGTTGTCCTAAACTTCTATGACTCCTTTACCCAATGCTTCATGATATCTCTAGTATTCACATTTTTGTTGGGAGCGAAGAGCAGTGCATCCATGCGATTCACTGGCTACGACAAGTGATATATCTGATGGAATTTTTCTATCCTCAAGGTGGAAAGTTATGTTCCACTGGTATTTCTCAATGTCATCTTCTCAAGATTAGTATGTGAGATAACCCAGTGATTGGCATACATGCATGGGAAGGCGGGGTACCTGCATGCAACCTTGTACTAGCTTGAATTGTGAATGTTTACATAAACTTTTCGATATTCCATATCTTCCTTGAAACTATCTGCAAATATGTCCTTTATTTATGGCCATGTGATCTTCATATCCTTTTCTACGAATCACTGTGTGTCTGCATAGATAGGCAAGTTCATCGACACCTATTCAACTACATCTCTAGTGCTTCTCTCTATAGTGTCCTTTGATCTAGCTCTCTTGGAAACCATGATGCCTATACTACTAAGAGATAGGTCAACAAATGATGTACCTGGAGACAAAGAAGACACTCATGGTAAGTAAATGTCAGTTTAAAAACATATAACATTTCAAGGATCGATCATGCAACAAGCTTGTTGACGTGTTGGGCAAGATTGTGCAGTAGTGACTCTCAAGGGGTGAGGACTGTCAGATGGAACTAGGCATTGTGTAGTATCAGCTACCAATTAGATTTGTTCTTGACTAGAACTGCACATAGCAAAATCTAGTGAGGATGATTGTGGACTGGAGGTGTAATGTGTAGTTCAGTATAGTTGGGTTACAAGCTAGAAATGCGCGTTACGCAATCCTAGTGGGAAAGACTAGGCACTATCTCCCGGAACTGCACATAGCACATCTGAAAGCTAGTGACAGGTAGCCTATGTGTGATTCCTGGAGCCAAGGTAGAGCCTTGAGTTCCAAGAATGTGTAGTGCATGTCGGGCAAAGAAAGATCTGAGCCAAGGAGTCGAGATCTGCCCAAGGGAAACATGAAATCAAGTAGATCTGAATGCATGGGAAAATATGATGCAAATATAAGTGAATGGACATGAATGCAATCAAGTCAAGTGAGGAAATCATTCAAACAAAAGAACAACAAAGTTCATGAAGAGAGTCACCACAACGACGATTGTTAGTGAATAAACAATGTTATGCATGCGACACTAAGGAGATGCAATGAAAAACTTGAAACAACACTTCTACAAGATAAATAAACTGAAATGTCAGTGATCGTTCAATAAAACATGAAAAAAAAACACTCACACAAGCTAAGGAAAGAAAAGTGATAGAAAAAGTAGCAAAATACTTAAAAAGAAAAACTTACTTGGAAAAGTTATGTCGAATGTGTTGAAGGTTCCTATTTCCTCGGGAATGCCAAAGCTCTAAGATCAAATGTGTAGAATGAGCTTTGGAGTGTCGTTTAAATATATTTTATAGATTTAGGGTTTATGACATGCATGCGACAAATCTAGGAAAAAGTGAAACTTGGCGGGAAGTTTCTAAAATAAACTTGAATGTAAGTCCTAGTGCTAAAAACATATCCCTATTTTCTAGGGATTATTTTTCACTTTTTGTTGCTTTTTTTCTTTTTTGGGGAAAGGATGTCATGCATGCAAGGAATAATTGCATAGTTCTGGAGGGAATCAAGAAACTTACTGGCACATGCAACGGACAACAAATAAGGAATGCTTCTACACAACTCATAGGATTAGTGGCTCTGGGTGCTCCTCATGCTCTATGTAGTTTTCCAGCTAAAGACAAGATTCCAGTTGGGTTTGCGTAGTTTTGAGCCTTAGCTCACTGCTAGGAGGCTCTACATAATTCTGGAGAGTAAGGTTGAATGCGTGCTCTGCGTAGTTCTAGATAGCAAGGCTAACTGCCTACTCTGTGCAGTTTCTGAGAGCTAGGCTAGCTGCTAGGCTGCTCTGCACAATTCCTGAGAGCAGAGTAGGCTTCCCTCTAGGACTATGCAGTTTTCCAAGACAGTGCAAGAATCAAGTTCAAACCAAATTATGAGAGTTCATCTTGTGGTAAAAGAATAATACAAGTTAACAAACACAAGCTATAAAGCCAAAGATAAATTCAACTGAAAACACAAGTATTTAGGAAGTGTAAGACAAGTTGCTTAGGATTTTGGTGGGGAGGCTCCCAAACAAAGCTAAGAAAAACTTTTGGAGGGTGGTTGTAGCTGCTACAATAGACTCCTACTCCAAATGGTGTGAGGTCTACTTGGGATTTCATACTGGGGAGAACCCCTTGTTGGTAGACTTCTAGAACTCTCAACACCATGTTTGCTATCCATTTATGCATCCCATTTTGTGTCCAAGTTTTCATTGTCTATTCCATCTCCTTTTGCATCCAATTTTGTGTCACTTCTACTTATGTTGCATCCAATTTTCATCCAATTTTACGTCTATTGTTGCCCCCAATTTTGTGTTCACTTTTTAATCCCTTTTCCAACAATTTCTTATGACATTGATAATTATCAGCATCAAATGACAGTGTCAATAATCATGATGATGATGATAATGAATATGATGAAAATGACATGAATTTTGATTATGATGATAATGACAATGATGACAAATATGATGGTGGTTATAATGGCAATGATGATGAAATGATAGTGATTATGATGATGAAGATGTTATTAACCTTGTGTTCAAATACTGAGAAGGGGGGTGAATCAATATTTATTTCAATTGTTATATATACAAGTTAAGATTTATCACAAATCAAACCATAAGTTAAAAATAAAATAATTTTATTAATAAGAAGTTGAGGATGTCAATTCTCTTTTAAAATAGTAACAAGCTCCAACTTGCACAAAAGATGTTTCAAGGCTCCAACCTTGAGGACTCCAATCCTTTAATCAAATACGAGCGCATGGGCTCCAACCTTTAGCAAATACCCCAAGACTCAAATCTTAGTGAGGACACGAATCCTCTAACAATAAATGAGCTTCAAAATTTATTTCAAGTCTTTAAAAACCTTTCACAATATTTCTTTCATTGTCGATCTTCAATCATCTCAATCATCTCAGGTCAAAAACTCCAAACAGAGGTCAATATGCAATATAAAATATCTACCTCTTTGCAAATAAGGACAAATATGTAATAATTGTACTTCCTCAGATCCATACGTTTGTAACAATCATTCTTCCTCAAATACCCAAGGTACAATTGACATCCCATAGATTCAAAGATATGCCACTCCACAGATGACACTTGAAATTTTAGAGATTTGCAATGTAGTTCGGTTTGCACACAAGTTCTTAAATAGTGCTTCGATTTGATCATAGATCCGTCACAGGTCAAGAAATTCGATTTCTCATAGATTTTTAATCATAATTTTCTTTATAAAAAAATTATTCACCACTACTCTAATGCACAAAGGTATCTTGTTCATATTTTTCAGATTAAAAAAAGCGGTCTGCTATATATCCACTGACTAGTATTATCTCAACAATGACAAGATTATCATCCTTATGTTAAATTCACATGATGTAAATTTCTACAATATGTTTTCCTTTCATTAAGATCCTTTGTATTCACAGGACCAATATTTATTTGATAAATTTGCAGGTTAATTATCTCAGATGCACATTTTTTCTAGGCCGAAAAGAATTATTTCTTACTATAGTGTTATCACTCTCCTTCGAATCTTTGTCTTCTCAAGTTCACGAGCTTTAAAATTATCTTTATTTATTCTTCTATTGTTTTTTGACTGAGATATGTATATCAATTCTGGCTCGAATCATTTGTATTAATACGATTTGAAGAGTGGAACCGTCACAAACAAAAGAGAAGTTGATATGTAGATTAAGGTTGACATATGAGGTGTTAATTTTTGAAACTGTGGTAAAATTCCACCTTGGAAAGCCCAAATAACCTAGATAATTATTTCATTAGATACCTCTTTTTTAGAGGACCAAAATTGACCTAACGATCACCCAATTTGGTTAAGCGGAAGTTTACTTATGAATTATTTTATTCATATATTTATTATGGAATGGGTCGGCCCTAACCACAACTACTTGGGTTAGTGTTAACCCCAAGTGAACCCTCAGGAAATGCTATAAATAGAAGAGACCTCAAGATCATGTGGTCACATCTTCTCTTCGCTTTTGTCTTGGTTCACACAGGTTCGATGGAAAGAGTTCGCTCAAGGGTCAAAAATCATATGTGAAAGATTCGCTCTGGGTTAAGGTCATCTGAATCTCATTCACTGGTAAATAATAGGGAATTATGGTCCTTAGATGCTAGCACATAATCCTATGAGAGCGACTATAGAACCTTGGATGCTAAAAAATAGGCTTATGGGAACAACTCTAGGTTCAAAGGCAGATCGAAAGGTTCTGGTCCTCAGTCTCTTGCATAGAGTAGTCCTGGGAGCGACAAAGACATTAGGGTCACTCGCACAACAATAGTAAGGGAGTGACTCTAGGTTTTAGCAGTATTATGTCATATTTGAATGCATGAAGGCCTCATAAGAGTGACTCTGTAGTCACAGTCGCTTGCATACAATATTTGAGAGAGAAACTTGGGAGTTTTGGTCACACATCGACAAGTTGAATGAGAGTGACCTGAGTTCAAATTTGGGGTTTCACATCTTGGCTTCAATTGACTTCAGTGATCAGGTAGATCTAGGTTTCTCTCTATTTTTATAAATATTTGTAGATATTATATATATATATGTATATATAATATATATATATATATGTATATATATATATATATATATATATGTATATATATATATATATATATATATTATATATATATATATATTATATATATATATATATATATATATATATATATATTATATATATATATATAATATATATATATATATTTTCCGCTAAGAGCATATGTACTGGGCCCATTGACAGTGACAACAATGTTCAGTAGTTTTTGACATAGTGACAACAGTATACAATAGTTGACATCAGTTTGAGACAACACATTACAACCATTAGTATGAGGGTTCTGATTTCTAGTATGATTGGATTTGTTTCATAGATATCATTATTGTTTTGTTGCATAGATAAAGTTATGGATCATTGCACTCTCTTTTCGTCCATCGTTTGATGAAAATTTAAGAAGAAGAATATTTGCAAGGGATTTCCCCATAGTGACTTTTTCCCTAGTCTTCGACCAATCTTGGTGTCTCTATGTGTGTGCATTCTTTCTTCTATTGTTCTTTTTATATTATGTTTCATTGATGATGATGGTGATGTTGTTTCTTTTTATGTAATTCCATATGTTGATATATAATGGTGTAGATATGAATAATGTAATGATGAGATGGGGTGAACTTCAAGTATTAATGGTGAAATGCAATTATCAAAATAAAGAACAATGTCGCCCTATGAAAAAATTAACATGGTATCAAAGTTGAGCTGAAGAAAAGACATGGAGATCACCCCGATGATGACACCATTTATGGAAGAGAGAAGAGGATGGTGGGGACCTAAAATAACTCTAGGGTTTGAAGAAAACCCTAGGTAACTTGATTATTAAGGTTTGACAGATTCTATGAGGTTAGGGTTAAAGAGAAAACCTTGGTTTATGGAAATTATATGAGATATAGTATGGTCAATGAGAACATGCTCAAGCACTTGTGGAGATTTGATGAAGCACTTGATGGGATAATCCCTAGAATATATGTTTGGATAATTTAAGGCAACATTGGTATATGGACCATGGACATTGATGGCCCTTGAAGATTGGTTCAAGAGGGAGAGGATCACCTCTCATTGAAGATAAGTATTTCTTTACGTATGATGTTTATTACTTGTTAGGCTTATGCATATGATGATTATGTTGATTACTTCCTGCATATGTATTTGGGTATATGGATGTTTCTAACCTCCTTGATGAGATGAGATGTGTAGATCCTTCTTGAGGATCATTTTGAGATGCAGATATGGAAAGCGATAAAGAGGTACTCGATGAAAATAAGACAAAGTGCTTCAAGAATCCTATGACTAATGAGTAGGTGTTCAGGTATTTGAATACCACAAGATATGCATGGTATGCTTTGTTTCATCTATGATCTCAGTAAGCCCTAAGGTATGATAAGAATGCCTCTTTCTTTAATGGATCATACATGCATTTGAAAGTGATTTGGATCTATGTTTCATATGATGAAAAGATGCACCTGGTGTTGAACATTTTTGAATTCTATGAGGCTATATAATGTTGATACATTGATACACTTGATGATCTATCTATCATGATCCTATAAATAAGGCTATCACCTTTACTCTAGTAAAGCATACTCTTGATACTTGTCATGATGGATTTCATTGACTCCTATACATGAGTCTATTGGTAATGCTTGCAATAAGCATGATGAAAGCATATGGAAAGAGTGTTTGACACTCTTCTTGTTTTGACAAATATTTATTTATTGACCTAATTTTATCTCATTTTTCATGAAGTGCATGGCAACCTTGATGTGAGAGGTAATATTCCATATCTCTTACTACTTGTGGTCACGTCTTGACGGCATATGGTTAAAATGAATATCCTAACTTGATGGGGTGACTTGATAAAAATTGTTATTGTGTTTGAGATCTATCTGCTACTTTGAGTCTAAATCTTTGATGAAATATTGATGTCATATATCCATATGTTTATGATCTAATAGATCTACTATTGCATGACTCTAGGAGAGACAGGTTGCCTAAATGAATAAAGATGAATGATGTAGATCCCTAGTCAGAGGAAGAATTTCTTCTCAAGATTCTTACCTTATGACTATTTTTTATTTTATGTTGTTGAAGTATGATTTATGTGCATCTGAAAATATTGATATGCAATAGAGTCTTGGATCTAAATCACTTATAGAATTAGGGTTTCTACTTTGGACACAGTCACAAATCTAGGATATCTTGTCCCTGGATGCATGCATGCTAAGGCCTAGACATCATCCAAGTAGCTAAAGTCTCTCTCATGATAACCTGGAGGGAGAGACCATAGGTTTGATTATTTTTTACCATCATCTGAAGCTTTATGAAGTTGTTTGAATTCTGGATCAAAGTATCTCTCACATATTCTAGCACCATGAACTGATTTGTGAAGTTGTTGGGTTAAACTGCTAATCCCATAATTAAGTATTGTCACCTGGAATATATATGTTTTGTAGATACCAAGATTTGCAAGCCGGAAAATCTTGAATGTTTACCATAACTTAAACATGTAGATTGAACTTGTGTTCATAGTTGACTGAGACATACATATAGATATGTCACTATGTTTGTGCTACAAGAGGTTGGCATGATTTGGAATTACTAGTATATATGAAAAGTGTTTGACATGATCCTTGACAATAGCTTTGAATTGATGATTGAGATTTTCTTCTACTATAGATATCTCTATAATAAAAATTCAGACTTGATGTTACTGGGAATAGTGTCCACTCGGATGCTGCTATTCCCACTAAGACTGGTAGCTATCTTAGAAACAAACAAGTAAAGTATACTTTCGTTTTCCTTTATGAAAATAGATAAGAGTGGAACAAAGGAGACCAACCTTAGTCTTGCGCTTGATTTCCTTGTTTGATTCTTCTCCTTCCTGATAGAGCTTTGCCGCTTCTTCTTCGTCTGCCCAGCTTCAAATAGCACCTATGGAATCATAGCAACATACTACTATCGAAGAACAAAGATCTATATTCATAAATAACACAGGACCAGATATGTGTTAACCATACAAATGCATATATAAGCAAACATACAAGAATATAGAGGAGAACTTGAATAGCTTTATTAAGATCAAGAATAGCAAGAGGACTACAACCATATGTTCTGACCTAGCATCATCCTCCAGCAAGAAAGCCCTTCTTCACCTCAAGTAAAGCTTAGATCACCCAACACTATGAAGTTACACCAGAAAACCAACAGCACTTCTCTACAAGATACAACATTCCAGCCTCCCGGATCTCTGTGATGAGGGATCCATATATAGATGATTGTAGGGGGGTGAGTCATCTTCTGGGGTCTTGATTAGTGTCCTCTCTCTGATAGTTCCTAATTCCACTT
Organism: Pinus taeda; assembly: GCA_000404065.3. NCBI lineage: Eukaryota > Viridiplantae > Streptophyta > Pinopsida > Pinales > Pinaceae > Pinus > Pinus taeda. The sequence goes on along the minus strand of APFE030796132.1, from coordinate 28,862 downwards.
GGAGAATGATGATCTCTTACTCAACCCTGGTCGAAAACAGAGAGGCAAGTGTCAGAGGGGAAGCTTTTGGAAGATTCCATGATCTTCCACCTCGCAATTTGTCCCTCCCATTAAACCATCACACCCTATAGAGGGGCCATTTAGTATGCATCACACCCTTTACACTGAGAAGGTGATATGCATCGCACCCTCTTCACTGGGTATTCAGTATGGTCCAGTTTTGACCATTTCTGAGCAGTTTTTAGTGGAGAACTTTTAGGAGATGATGTAATCAGCTGACCTTGTTCCTTTAGGCAGTGAAGTAACACTTTTAGGGACTTCAGAGCCCTCAGTTTATGGACATTTATGATTGGGGTTGAAGTGCCCAAAAATGTCTATAACAGATATTGCTTAATAAGAAAACCCTCAGATAGTTGCACCAGTTTTCCCACATTGGGTTTTTCCGAAGACATTAGTCCAAAAATAATGGTGTCATGTGGTGTGTTTGTTCTTGTTTCTTTTAGTTGCTAATCTGTAATATGTTGAGCATGCACTAGTGTTTATTTTCAGTATTTACATCGTAAATAACTTGTTAAGGAAGATAACTAGTAGGTAGGAATAAATCAGATAAAGTGAATGGAGGGTTTCTAACTAAGTAAACTTAGAAACTTCAACATGGTATTAGAGCGTCATTGCAGATCATAGGAGGACTAAGAGACATTAGCCGAGCAGAGCAATAGTAGCAGAAAATAATTGTCGGGAGGTGACAAAAGCTGTTTCTAGCAGTGCAGAAGCTAAGAAGTGTGATGCAGAGCCAGCCAGAGCCACACAGAAGAAGCCAAGAGCTGTGCAGATCCTCAGAGAGGCCAGCATTGCTGACATAGAAGGCCAGAGGGCTGACGTAGACCCATCTGGGGTGACGTAGAGCTAGTGTCAGGTAGAGAGGGGCTGACACAGTTCACAGAGAGGCAGTTGCTGGGGTTTAGAAGGATGCAGGAATATTGCAGAGAGGAGCTAGTGAGGTACTGTAGTCAGAACAGTACCTAACAGAGTAGGGCCAAAGGAGTTGTTACCGAGGGTTTCTAGCCAAGGAACCCAGATTAGAAGGGCAACTGCATAAGTCGATCAGAGTAGGGGACATCTCGACAAGCGGCAAAAGGATTTCCAGGAGGCAAATCAGGACTCAGAGGGAGTCCAGAAGAGAACTTCCAGACGAGAAGTAGAGACTCAGAGGAGTCGAACAAAGAACTTCCAGGAGGGAAGTGGAGGAGCATCATGGCACTACACGAGGTAAGAGACCAGGATAGACTGGACGGAGCATCAAACTTCGCAGTGTGGAATGCCAAAATCTTATTAGTGCTTGACTGGAATTGTGTCAAAAACTTCGCCTTGAAGGTTATAACTATACCAGTCGACCCCAATGATAACAACAAGTACGAGGAGGCAATGGCAAGGGCCAAGAGCATCATCCTTGATGGGGTCAAGGACCATGTAGTTCCACCCATTGCCGAGAAGGAAATGACATATGAGATGTGGGAGGCCCTCAAGAAATTGTACCAGCATACTTCTGTGCAGAGAAGAATGCTATTTGAGAATGAGTTGAGGTCATATTAGATGAAGAAGGGAGAACCGATTGACACCTTCCTCGAAGGACTGAATGAGATCCGAGATCAGTTGACTGCTATAGAAGTCACGCCAGATCAGGAGCTGATGGTGAGGAAAACCCTAAATGTTGTCTCTGAAGAATGGGAAGTATTTGTCCAGAGTATACTGGGCAGAGGGACACTTCCACCTTGGGACGAGATGTGGGCACGTCCTTGCTAGGAAGAGATCAGACGATAGTCGGAGGTGGGTAGCAGCAACAAGGGGATCAAAGTCAAGCAGGAGGAGGAAGATGTGACCCTAGCATATGAGGGAAAGTAGGAGAAGTGGAAGAAGAATGATCTCTTCAAGATCAAGTGCTTCCACTGTGGGGAGATGGGTCATTATGTGACCCAATTTCTAAGGAAGAAGAGTAAGGGAGAGTCTTCCAAGACTAAGGTAGCGCCAGCACAGGCAAAGAAGGAAGTTTTGACAGACGATGGCTGTGCCATGAGTGCACACACACCACTTGAGTGGAAGTGGGGAGAAATCGAGCTATAGTCAGGTGGACTACATGTGATGAGGGGTAGGATCCTCGAGGTACCCAACCTCTTGGATTAGAACTTGCTATGAGAGCCTCGACGAGGAGCACCAAGATTGGTTGATGTGGATAGAGACGGATGTGGATGGAGTGAAAGAGAGAGCTATAGTGCAAGAGTCCCAAGACAACACAGAGCTAGCAGGGTTCAACAGTGCGACAGACACAGGAGTGTTGCACCAGTGCAAGAAGGCATAAAGAGGTGTGCAACAGTGTGAGATGCAGGGAGTTGTTGCAACAACACAGAGGTCAGAGAGAGGGAGAACTTGTCAGCAACAGAGGGAGCTTCAACATCAGTGGGTGTTTCTAGCCCAACACGGAGGTCAGATTGGGAGATCACTTACTTACTTCTCATTAACTGAGTTGCAGTACAGTAGTGGGTGGCACGATGCAACTTTGTGAGAAGAGGTGAAATGCAGATGCAATGTTGGGAGAAAGGACCAGCAACAACATGGATGCAGAGGGAGCTACTGGGTGGCACGATGCAACATTATGAGAAGAGGTGAAATGAAGATGCAGTGTTGGGAGAAAGGACCAGCAACAGCATGGATGCAGAGGGAGCTATCGTACAAATGCAGCAGTGGTAGTGGCAGAACTATGGGTAGAAATACAGGAGTCAACAGTGCAGAGGATGTTGCGCAGGAAGGCCTAGCATCAACAAATGTACTATTGGGTGCAGGATCCCCCAAGGCAAGTCTTGGGGCTTAAATCCCAAGTTTTGATTATGTCCTATGTAAAGACTCTGCGAAGTGTGGGTGTAGAGGGAAAAGTTGTAATTGAGTCACAGGATTGTTCACCCTTACTTTTGTAATATAATGTTGGCTTGAGAGTTCTACCCATGGTCTGCAGACCATGGGATTGTTTAAATAGAGCGAGGCTTTAAGTTGTAGAGGGGGATGAAAAAGAAAGTATATCTAAGAATCTAAGTGAAGAGTCATGTCTTTGGGTCATAGAGTAGGAGAATGCTCCGCAGCTGAGTGCGAGGAGGCCTAGTAGCTTGCAGTTGAGTGCGCAGGGTGAGTCGAGTTTGTAACTGTTGAAGAAAATAATAAAGAGAAGTTTCTTATCATTTTTGTATATCTTTTTCTGTTTTATGTGTTGAATTATATTGGGTATGAATTGCAAATTTGCTGTTTATTTGCTATGGGAACTTATATGAATCTGTTGGAATAAGCGAATATAAGATAAGTATTTGTTTACGCAAAGTTAACTAACAATTATAAGAAGATAAGTAAGATCCACAATGTAACTTAGGGAAAGAGTACAGATCGTTGCCTTAGCAACGCGAAATCACCTCAACCCCAGATTAGGGTTGCGCGAAGGCAATTATAACATATCGCATAGGCCTCGCAGGATAAGAGAGTGCGTGAAGTCATTCCTAGTTGGACTAAGGCGACCCCTCAGACATCTTAAGGGTGTGGAAACCTGGTTCCGGCATCCCCCCATACTACTTCGGGTGAGACCTCAGTCTGCACTCTATGGGCTGTTGTCAAAAGGGCTAGTAGTACAGGGATTTGTTTGGCTAATTAACTCCAAACCTGGGTCAGGTCCCATCAAGCCAACATGTACCAATGCCAGATGATCAGAGTAATACTCAGTGAGGAGTATTGCCATAGCACAGTCCTCGCTAAGAGGGAGTGTTGATTTTATGTAGCATCAGATGTGATCTAGCCATGAAATTTGGTGGAGAGACCAGGGCACATGAGATCTCCAATACCTAGAAAGTGTTTGGGTAGATTCTAAACAAACTAGGAGATATTAAATTAATTAATATTTTTAATGGAGTCCCTAAGTCTAAACTTAGGGAAAATAAAATATTAATGTGTATTAATATGAATCTGTGTTAGAGTGGTCCAAAAGACATGGATCAAGCAAGATCTAATCTTCGCCATTGATTAGGGACTTAATCTCAGCCATTCAGATGTCAATAGGAAAAGTATAAGAGGAGACTTGAGGGTCACTTGGAGAATACACCAGAGTGATCAGCCATTCTATTCTCTAGAGCAGGGTTTGCTAAGAGAGATAGAATAAGTGATCGGGAGAACAGCTAAGGGGCATTGAGTACAAAGAAATAGAGAAGGTAGATATTGTGCCAGGAGAGTAGTGCAACAACCAAGGAGGGTGACGCAGAGCCAACAAGGGCTCACACGGGGCCACGTAGAGGCAGCCAAGTGTTGCGCAAAGCATTAGAGGGGCCAGTGTAGCTGAGGCAGAGGCTCCTAGAGCTGATGCAGGGTCTCTTGGGGCTGAAGCGGGCCAAGGAAGGCTGGCGCAGGGCCAACGCTGGGCTAGGAGAGGCTGACGTAGTCCAGATTGGGTAGATGTTGGGGTTGCAGAGCATTTTTGTGGTGAGGAACTGGTAGAAGGATTTTTCGGGGTTTCAGCCAGGAGATTTCTCTGATATTGTTTAATAAGAAAACCCTCAGATAGCTGCACTGGTTTTCCCACATTGGGTTTTTCCGGGGACATTAGTCCAAAAATAATGGTGTCATGTGGTGTGTTTGTTCTTGTTTCTTTTAGTTTTTGATCTGTAATATGTTGAGCATGCACTAGTGCTTATTTTTAGTATTTACATTGTAAATAACTTTTTAAGGAAGATAACAAGTAGGTAGGAATAAATAAGATAAAGTGCATGGAGGGTTTCCTACTAAGTAAACTTAGAAACTTCAACAGTTGGGATTTTAATTAAAACAAACCACATTAATAAAATTTGAAGGTAATAAGGGGCCACGGGTTTTCATCATAGACATGCCATCAGCCAAAATGGTTTTATTAAACTCCAAACTGTTGAAAAAGGTAACTAGGTTTGGTCTTCATAAAATGTATTTGTCAAATTTTATTACAATGACTTTTAAAGCATTAGTTTCATGCTTGTGTCAAATTTTTATTAGTCAAAGTCCCCATTGTGGACTTCTAGCATTAATAAAGAGTCAATAGAGTCATTATAAATTTAAAGAGACCCTTCTTGTTGGCATTATGTTTCTGGTATGGTTATATGTTACAGATGTTGTACTTGATGGCAACACCCATGGCATGGCTCTCAATATGATGAGAATTAAGAAGTACGCAGGAGAAAAGTTCACGGAATTTTATGCAGAGAAAAGTTTATAAAAGTTTATTTCATGTGGAGAAAAGTTCACGGAATTTTATGCAGAGAAAAGTTTATTTCATGTGGGAAAACTTACCTTTGGTCCATGGTAGTTAGTCCTTGGAATTTGAACCTATGGTTTTTGGACCATGGCATCTCGACAGACGTGTTGATCCCTAGTATTGAGTTGATGGTATTGGTTTGTTATGGTTTTGGCCCGTGGTATTGGTCCATGATTTGAGGAAGAGCTTGCCTATATAAAGCAAAGGAGATCATTTGGCTTGTGTATGCTTTTGGGTTGAATATCTTAAGATCTGAAATATTGGGTTATTGTTTCAAAAGCTCGATCTATATGAAAGTGAAGTGAAAAGCGAATCTGTGAAGGGTGATCTCTTGAGCGCTGCAGCTGCGGAAGTGAGGAGGCGCCGCAGGAGGCGTCGCAAGAGACGCTGTAGGAGACGTCGCAGGAGGCGCTGCAGGATGCGCCGCAGGAGGCGCCGCAGGAGACGCCGCAGGAGGCACCGCAGGAGACGCCGCAGGAGGCACCGCAGGAGACGCCACAGGAGACGCCGCAGGAGGCACCGTAGGAGACGCCGCAAGAGGCACCGCAGGAGACACCGCAGGAGGCGCCGCAGGAGACGCCGCAGGAGGCACCGTAGGAGGCGCCACAGGAGGTGCCGCAGAAGATGCCGCAGAAGGCGCCACAAAAGGCGCCACAGGAGACGCCGCAGGAGACGCCACAGGGGGCACCACAGGAGACAGGAGGCACCACAGGAGACGCCACAGGAGGCACCACAGGAGACGCCGCAGGAGGCACCGTAGGAGGAGACGCAGGAGGCGTCGCAGGAGGAGCCGCAGGAGACGCCGCAGGAGGCGCCGCAGGAGATGCCGCAGGAGGCGCCACATGAGACGCCACAGAAGGTGTTCTGGGTTTAGTTTTCTATTATTGTGGATCTGGTTATCTGGGTGACTTACTGGTACTTGATGATCATTTGATATTTATGGATCCAGTTTGAAAGTTTATGAAAAGTGATCCTTGAAAGAAAAGAAGTAGGGGGTTGTAGCTCCCTTCCAGGAGAGACTGGAAAACGAGAGAGAGTTGTATCTCTTTGCAGGTTGCAGCCTACATACTGGTAAAGGACTGCACCAGTACAAGACCATTGTAAAAGGAGTTTCTAATTTGAAAGAAGATAGAGACATATTGCAGTAGGTGGTTTTCACCCACATTGGGTTTCCACCTTATATCTGGTGTTCTTTGATGTGACTGTCTATTTTTCTTGCTCATTATTTAATGGTACTGATATGCAAAAATAATTCAAAGTGTAAATAAGGAAGATTTGTTAAAAGAACTAGATAATACTGATTCACCCCCCCTCTCAGTATTATTTTCAACACATCATGAACAAGAAATATGGTTGTCAAGGGGCTGATCAAATACTGGGGCAAAAGCTTAAACTTAAAAGGAGTTTCTGGTGGGTCCCTTATGACACTAATGGCTTTATCAGTGCTAGAAGAGTCAAATATAAGCTGTTAGCCTATAAGCATTGTCCATATCCAAAAATTGAACATTTTTCCAACCAAGATGAATGGGTGCCTGGGACATTAGTTGAGGAATTTACTCAAGAAGAGACAATGGAGCAAACTGTAAAAGATTTAGAAAAAACTCTTGACTTGGATTCTTTTCAGCAGGTGACATTCAAGCTACCAATCCAAGTTGGAGAAGGCACATCCACTGCTACAGCTACACAGACCATCCAGCAGGCATCTACAACAACAAAAGCCATAGCAAAAGGAAAAGAAGTGATGGATGCACAACAGGAGACAGAGGCAGAACAGCCCATCACTACCAAAGATCAGAGTCAAGGGCAAGCCCTTCCACAGCAAACTAAAACATCCCAAATTCCAGTCTTGCAAACTCCTCTCAATGAAGAGAGAGGTAGAAAATGGGATAGAGAGGAGCCCACACCTCCAAGTGGGTCAACACAGCAACCAGAGGCCAAGAGGCCAAGAGTTGACCCTCAAACTGAAGAACACAACAGTGAAGAAAGGGTAGAAAGCCAAAGCAGAGAAAGAGAATCCATCCAGCAAACTGCTACCAGCTCATTCCAGCAGGAACAAGCTATGCAGCAAAGTACAGAAGTGTCCTCTTCCAGGCAGTAGGGCAAGCAACCAGCTGGTATCAAAGGAGCTTTTATGGAGATTAAGGCACAAAATGAACTCTTGAGAGTTCAACTTTATGATCAATTCTTAAAAACAACACCCTCCAAGCAACAAAGGTTGATGGCAGCATATGATATCAAGGAGGATAAAATGATTTTGACTCATTTTAAGCCTAAGGTTCCAAAGCCCAAATCAGTTGCAGACTACACAAAGACAAATCTAGAGGTCCTCTCCAAGGACATACATCCCATGGATCAAATAGAACTTGCACATGAAAAACAAGTTGATGAGACCATGGATCTGCTTCTTAAGATGAATCAGAGAATATTACAGATGGAAGCAGAATTGGAAAAGGAATTACAAGAAAAGCAAGGGGAGTCAACCTCCCAACCCCTCAAACTTCTACAACTCTTGGCCCTGCTCCTCCTACACAAGCAGCAGCAGCCCCTCCTGCTATTCCAGCACCTACAACAGCAACATCAACTATAGAGGCAACAACAGCAACAACAGCAGCACAAGAATCCAGTATGAGCATGGAGGACTTAATGAAAGCTATCAAGGAACTTGAAGTTCAAGTGACAGAAATTAATGAAGCCAAAGAAAGATTGGCCAAGCTAGAGGCCAGCTATGATAAGTCCAAAATGACAGTGGCCGAGAAGCAAAGGGAAATAAAAGCCTTAGAGACCAGAGTGAAGGCCTTAGAAAAAGAACTGCTTCTGGGCAAAACTCTGGCTGAGATCAAGAAGATTGTATGGGCCAAAATTTGCCAATCAATTAATGACCAATGGAGATCAATACAAGCAATATATGAGCAAATTGAATTGATAGGCACAGCTCATGTTGAAATCCAGAAGGCCAGAACAGCACTGGGAATTATGCCTGAGAAGGATAATAAGATGATAAATTTCCTGAATACTCACACCAAGGAAGAATTGGCAGCACTGGATATATGCAGTCGAACAGACACTATCCTAACAGCTAAGAAAGTGCTGACCTTAAGAAATTTCACACAGACCCTGGAAAGGAAATGTCAGGATATGCAAGCAGAAATAGATGATTTCAGGGAAAATATAACAGCATTGCAAGATAGAGGATTGCCTAGCCTAGTTACTGGTACTGGACAACTACTGTCATATGAGCAATACATCACCAGGATCAACAATTATGTTGAAAATCAGATTACAGCATCCACCAGCTCCACAGAAGAAGCAGGACCTCCCTCTAGGCAATCACTGTATGATAAATTGGAGAATTTATTTTTTATTGAGCATGAGATTAATCATCTGTTTGAAGTGCCTCCAAATTTCTATAGATATACTGAAGCAGATGAAACGCTCATAAAAATAAGGAGACATCATCTACCTCCAGCTGATTGGTGGCAGGCAATGCTGGAAGTTTTGCCCAGGTGATTTAGATATATTCCTCATTTTTGTCATCTTTAGATCTCGGTCACAGTACAAGTCGGCAAAGAATCAAGCACACAGGTATTACAGGAAGCATGAGGGCAGTGACTCATGAAAGCACTCAGACAACGTGCTCAGCAAACACAGATTTAAAAACGCATCTACAACCAACTTTGTTGATCCAAAAAAGTCAAAATTTGTCTGACAAAAAGACAGCTGCCATATTAGTATTAACTGCTATAGTTATTTCTTTCATTTATTTCTGTAAGAGAGTTGGTGATGTTATTTATTACACAATAACTCATTGTCTGGATATTTTATCTCCTATTTTTGTATATATATCCCCTCGTAGAACGTATTGAGGGTCGGTTGTAGTGAAACTCTCTCAGAAGAGCTGCATTGTATATCTCAGACTTTTTGCTAATACAAATTGTTGGTGGAGTTCATGGTTCCTATACTGTCTGAAGGTGGAAATGAAGGGTTGTGTTATGTTGCAAAATTCATGTGTCGTTTAATGGAACAATAAGTTATTCTCAACTATGTTTTTATCTTTCTGTGTATGCAAGAAATTCACATATGTTTCATAATCATAGTAACAGGGAAAAAGAATAGCTTAGGACTTGTTTAAATACACCCTATGCTCAATCTCTGTTTCTTTCAATTGTAAATAATATTGTATATTGCAAATGATTTCAAAAAACAAAGATATATAAATAAATAAAAATTGAAAAGAGGGCATATATATAAAAAATGGAATAGAAAAGAAAAAATGGATGAAAAGAACCCTATAAAGAATAAAATTGAAAGTGATGCAAATTCAAATGCCACTACCAGATGAATGTTTTCATTTTCTAGAATAAATTTGATTGTTGTGTGCAACTTGTTTAAAATTCCACAACTCAGAGTCTTGTTTGGGTCATACAGTCTAATCATGATCAAGCAATTTTCAATTTATGTCAACTAGATTAGAATGAATAACTTAGCCAAATAGTGTAATCTTGGCTAAGATTACATTAGGTAAGTTAACTAAAGAAATTAATCCAACAATGTAATCTAGATTAATGCAATCGTTAGATTATTTTTACATTTTGAATAGGTGTTTTAGTCCTTTAAATTAAAAAAATAAATAGTTAGATATCATTTTGGGATTCAACTGCGTTAAGTAAGTCATTCACATATGACCATTTCCATGAGAGGTAGTCGTAACTGACTAATTTCTCATGATTTTTGAATAGTTCACTTAGCACTCATTGCATCGGGTGATGCTCACAGGGGTGAAGAAGTGGGATTGAAACTAGTGCAAAGTGGAGAACGAATCACATAGCATCAATCATCACTTCCGGGGCTTGCACCCGGTAACCAGGACTTCCCAGGAGGTCACCCATCCCAGAAATCCTCTGGCTCAAGCGCGCTTAACTGTGGAGTTTTTCCCCACAATCAAGCCCACTTAGCTTGCTACCCCATTTGCAAAACCTTAGCAAGTATTGTGCCTCATGAACCATTCAAGTAGAGATTCCTTGACTCTTTTTGAATCTAAGTATGGGGGTTTACGCAGTGCATTATATTAGATATCATTTTTGGGATTCAACTGTGTTAAGTAAGTCATTCACGTATGACCATTTCCATGAGAGGTAGTTGTAACTGACTATTTCTCATGATTTTTTGAATAGCTCACTTAGCACTCATTGCATCGGGTGATGCTCACAGGGGTGAAGAAGTGGGATTGAAACTAGTGAAATGTGGAGAACGAATCACATAGCATCAATCATCACTTCCGGGGCTTGCACCGGTAACCAGGACTTCCCAGGAGGTCACCCATCCCAGAACTCCTCTGGCTCAAGCGCGCTTAACTGTGGAGTTTTTCCCACAATCAAGCCCACTTAGCTTGCTACCCCATTTGCAAAACCTAGCAAGTATTGTTGCCTCATGAACATTTCAAGTGAGTCCCCTTGACTCTTTTTGAATTTAAGTATGGGGGATTACGCAGTGCATTATATTAGATATCATTTTGGGATTCAACTGCGTTAAGTAAGTCATTTCAAACGTATGACCATTTCCATGAGAGGTAGTCGTAACTGACTAATTTCTCATGATTTTTGAATAGTTCACTTAGCACTCATTGCATCGGGTGATGCTCACAGGGGTGAAGAAGTGGGATTGAAACTAGTGAAATGTGGAGAACGAATCACATAGCATCAATCATCACTTCCGGGGGTTGCACCCGGTAACCAGGACTTCCCAGGAGGTCACCCATCCCAGAACTCCTCTGGCTCAAGCGCGCTTAACTGTGGAGTTTTTCCACAATCAAGCCCACTTAGCCTGCTACCCCATTTGCAAAACCTTAGCAAGTATTGTGCCTCATGAACCATTCAAGTAGAGATCCCTGGACTCTTTTTGAATTTAAGTATGGGGGTTTACGCAGTGCATTATATTAGATATCATTTTGGGATTCAACTGCGTTAAGTAAGTCATTCACGTATGACCATTTCCATGAGAGGTAGTCGTAACTGACTAATTCTCATGA